>CAJNDT010000525.1:0-189186 GCA_905221615.1 Symbiodinium sp. CCMP2592
AAATATCCGAATACCAAACCAAATATGAATTCAAATACAGATCCAACCACAAAACAGACAAGAACCAGACACGAACCCGATTACCAACCCAGATACGAACCACACACGAACCCAGACACGAATCAGACACGAACCAAACACGAACCCAAACACGAATCGGACAAGAACCAAACACGAACGCGAACCCGGACAATAACCCAAATACGAAACCAAACACGAGCCCAAACAATAACCCAAATACGAAACCAGACACGAACCAGATACGAACCGACACGAATACCGACAATAACCAGAGGCGAACCCGGTTAATAACCCAAATACGAAACCAGACACGATACGGATACGAACCAAATACGAACCCGGATACGAATCAAACACGAAGCAGATACGAATCCGGACACGAACCCGATCGCGAATCAAATGCGATCTCGGACACTAATCCAAATATGACCAAGATACGAACCCGGGTAAGAACCAGATCCGGATACGAACCCTGACATACGACTGATACGTGATTTCATTCAATAACCACAACACTAGAACCCCCGCCCAAAACCTGTAGATTACAACGAGAATATCACCCCAAAGCTACCAAAATTTGCGCGAGATTTCCTAAAGCTACCCAAATCTTTTAGATTTTATTACCGGAAGAGAAGCGCGCGTAATATTAAAACTTCCAGGATCTTAATCACGCGAGACAACCATACAAAAGGCTTTCAAGAAGAAACGCAGAAAAATACCAAATTACAAGAGTGCGTACAAAATCACGAATGCAACCAGCACGACAGACATCATCCTGCTAGATAATCTATATCGAAATATACATGAAATTCTCTTAATGCATAAAAAATGAAAGTATCAAAACAATTGCAAAAGAAAAAACCCTTGTATAAGATAAGAACAAATTATATCATCTAATATTCCTTACGGTTTCCAACTATATATTTTATAACCGAAGATAATCTACAGTCTTCTTTCTAGCAAACTTTTTTCTTAGAGCCTGCCAAGAGAAGAACTACTTGATAATCTACAAAGTTGTTCTCACTGGGAAATATCTTCTAACTATCTTTAGTTGGTTATATCAATGGGTTCATGATTTTACGTCTAAAGAACTATTTCGATTCAGTGAATTCACGCAGTATCTATCTCCGATTGAAGTTTCTTGATCGCGTGATAATGGTGTTGTCACTGGATCAGAACTCATGATGCAAAAACTCTTCTGCGCTATTGATTCCAATTCCCAGCACGGCCGGCTGAGGAACAAAACCACATTTTTCTGCGGAAAGCCCCTCCAGGGTCCCAAGTGGCACGACTTCCAAACGATAACTGTTAAAAATTTAACTATTTGATGAAAATACGAAATGATGGGCACTTGCCTCCAGCTGTGCCATTCCGAGTCTTCCGCTGCTACAAGCCCGCTCAGTCACTGAATTCTTGACCTCTGAGACCTCACAGACCTGTCTCCTGCAACGGCATGGACCGGCTTTGAATCGGTCGCTGTGAAGCCACGTTAAGTAGCGGGTGCCGGTAGCATAGGCCAGGCGCAACACATGTCTCGCCTCCGGGAAACCAAGCGCCAAGTTCAAATTCTGCACGCACGCACCGCTGGCGCCCTGAGAGTGAACCAGAAGGCATGTCCAGCGAGAGAGCAAGTGGACGTCTCAACCAATTTTGCATTATGGCTGTGTGTGGCTCAAGGCACATCTTGAATCGCTTCCGGGGTTTCGAGCTAAGCCAAGAGGTGGCAAGTGACAATGCTCATGAACCAATCCGTACTTGCAAAATCATGCACTTACTAGGCGTTTAGCATTGTGGGCACGACTTATCCAAAAGCTTCCCCGCATGCTCTGCTGTACATACACCAAAACGGGCACGACTTTCACAGGTCCCTGTACCCTGACTCTGACTCGCCTTGCCCAGGTTGTCTAAACGAGCGGCAAGCCAGAGGGTCTGCTTGTCCTCTCGCTTCAATGCTCCATCCACTTCGAGTGCGCTGAAGCGCAATGCCCTACGGTGCGAGGTCCTCGTTTGCAAAGCAGAAAAGCTCCAGCCTGAGCTTCCCCGAGCATAACTCTGTGAAGCTACGGTTGCCAGCATCACAGGCGCGACCAACGGCTACCAAGGATTGAGCATGGAATGTGTGCAGCTTGACCGTGCATTTTCCACAGAAGATGTTGACTGCCACAACTTGAAAGAAAACTTGGCAGGCACTTGAACAACAACTTGGTGCCGCGCTTGTTGGTGTCGTTCACGGCATCGGGCCGCAAGAATGCGCCGCGCTCCAAAGCTGGCATGCCCAAGCTGAGGGAGGCTGCTGCGAGCGCAGGCAAAAGTGCAGCACCAACACGAGCGTATCGTTACAGTAGCCCGTTTTGGGTGAAAATCTTATGCGAGACCTCGATTACGTCTGTTTTGAATCGATGCCTGGGGCAGTCTGGCAGGCCACACCGAGGCACCATGCTCATGTGCGACGTGACTGCTTCTCCACCAGCCCGGATGCTGGAAGCACACCTTTTTCATTCTAACCGCACTCCTGCACCCGCCGATCGAATTCTTCCTCACCCATTGCTTCAACAACCTGCGCAAATGCAATCGAGGCGCGCCATGCCTTCAGTAAAGAAACATAGTCACCTGAATTTGCATCGAAGGCCTCTTCATTTCGCTCCAGAGTCTCAAAGGCCTGGATGAGCAGGTCGCACTGGCGACAATGTTCGCTGATGTATGCCAAACCACTGGCAGTTCGTGTCTGTCGTAAGTCATTCCTCTTAGACCCAATTGCAAAGCTGCGGCCTTCTGGTTGTCGACAGCCTGATTGCAGAAGCTCAGGCACTGACGCTATTCAGATCAGTCTGGCAATTCTTTTCCAGTCCAGCGTCTGGTTTTCGCCCGCCTCTAGATCTGCAGCACGGAGAAGATGCAGAACAATTCGAGGCGCTCGGCCCAAAATGCTTCGGCAAGCATCCTGCAAGTTTTTGCTGAGCTACAATGAGCAGACGCGAAACTGGTGCGAGGTCGGCCTCATCCTGGAGAGCTTCGCGTCCAATCAGCTGAAGCACCTCATGCTGACCGCAACCCTGCCTTTAACTACCCATAATCATAATCCCGATTCTTGGCGGCGGAAACAGCCAGTCTCCAACAACCACACCAAGACACTGCATCAACGCAAGCCCAGTGCAGAACTCTGCTGCCATCAAGCAGCAAAGGAAAACACAGCCGAAGCCTGTATGCCGTCATGAAACCTTAAGCCAATCTCTAGCCATCCTTCCAAAACCCTCAGGTCAAATCAAGACTCGAAAGCAAAGGAACCAGGCGGAATGCGGGACAGTCACCACGGTTGTCAAGCCAACATCAAGCCTCCTTCGCTTTCTCACAGAGTGCGGTGCTGCTCCTGCTCGTTCCTTGCACCTTGCCTTCATCATATGATGTGACGAATCACGAACTTTGCTGGGCGAGGCGCGCTTTGTTCCGGGACCGTTTCAACACGATCTGCAGCATCCGAGAAGGGCTGCATGCCGAACTCGCCGTTTTCAGCATCGCCTGGAGCAAGCACAAACAAGGTAGTGTGCTGCACGTACCTGAAGTTGTGAATCATGCTGCCTTCATCAACTTTGCCGTAGAACCTCGGGCACGGCTGTGTGGGCGGACGCTTTTCGGACAATGCTGATGCAGAGACACAAGCGCTGCCCCAAATTGCAAGCCTGGGCACTGAACCTTCAAGTTGCTGGCACCGTCCCCTCCCTCGGGCATGATGCTCAGAACTGTGCCACACAGCTGCTCACCTGCTGTCACATTTGCAACTCGGTATATGCGGACACGAGCACGGGGCCCAAACCATCCCCTGTGCGAATAACGATGTCATCACCCTCTTGCAGGCCATAGCTGTCAGATGCCTTGGTTCAAGCAGCCGCATGAGCAGGGCGGATGCATCACCGCCAACAACTTCAAGAGACCTTTGACAAGGAGCCCGTGAGTGGGGGTGGAAGCACACCACCTTGCAACCGAATTCCTCCACCAAGGCCTCCCCATTCCTGAATGTGCCACACACAAAACTGGTTCCAGCAGGGCCGATCCCTGCCTGAGGCCCCAAGTTGGCTTTCCGCGACAAGCCAAGTCACAGAAGTTCGGTCTCTCGAAAGTCGTTGAAGTTCGCGAAGTCATCCCAAGGCTCCACGCAAGGACACACGAGAAGGGTGGTCACCGTTGAATCCCGAGCTCCTGTAGGCTCGGGGAGCTGCAACTTCAGGTTCCAATTGCAGTCGTCTTTCGAGCTGTAGATACTGGTAGCTGTAGCAAGTACACACTGTACACACTGAGACATCATCCCAGAAGCTGCCAGTCACCAGTCCTTGCAGCCTTGCGGCTTCGGCTTTCAGATCTTCGAATGCAGCCGCGGGTGAGTTTGCCATGCTCGTGGCGATGCGAATTCCATCTGCCTAGGCAGGAGCCAGGAGCATAGGCATGTCAATTCTCAACCCAAATCACTGCAGACTGAAGTATGCAGATGGAAGCCTCGCTGGCAGGTCCGGCCCATGGGCAAAAGCTCATGCCGATGATCATGGAATCCAACCACTTTTTCACTGCCTTTGTATGGACGTCGCCCTCAACCTTGGCTGCTGGAAATGAAGGAATCCAAGTCTTCCAGTGGTCGGTCTGACCGTCTTTCCTTTCTAAGTTCCTGAGCCTCGAGCCACTGCTCTACGCCGCACCAGGCGGCGCGGAAAGAGCAACGCAGAGCCGGCGAGTGCCTTCAGGCTCACAGCACACAAAGCAAGAAACTCCAAAGCCCAGCTGCTCAGCTCACATGGTTCTGACACCAAGGGGCCATTTGACAGGTCTTCATGGCTACGCAGGTTGGTGCGGCGCCCCATCGTGCAGGTGCTGCCCCTCTCGCAGGCACTGGCTTTGTCTCCGTCGGAGCGAATGTCCACGGGGAGCAGATCATCGTGCAAACGAATTTTTCTACCTGCGATCCCTCAACCGTCGTTTCCGCAAGTTCTGCTTGGGATTGCGGGTGTCGCTGCAAGTCCTGGACATGGTGTGAGAGTTACCTCGGCTGCTATGCAAGATCTTCGGGCTTTGAACCCGCGATTTGGCGACCTAGGCCGATTGCTAACATGCTTCATCATGCCTCGAACACGCTGTGCCAAAACTCCGCAGCGGAGCAGTCTGTAGTGTAAGAGGTGCAGCAAAAATTCTGGCTGGCTACATCCAGGCCGGGAATACCCTCCTTGTCATTCAGCGGTTTCACAGACCTTGTCTCAGACCGATGTTTAAGATCATTCATCGGAGGCATGCATCTCGGGTGCGGACACAAACTGCTTCCCGTCGTAGTGTGCAGCCATGGCTGCATGAACGTCTGCTGCTGTAGTTCCTCGCAGATGCGCGCTCGGTTGCGTTACGCCGATGCCCTCAACCGCCCTCCCGTGCGAACGGCCTGCGCGGAGCTGAGAGAAGCGCAGGGGTACGGACCTTGGGTTAGTGGACAGTTCGCAAGTGCCTCTAGCCCTGTCATGTCAAGATGTTCCGGCTTGGGACTGTGCACTACCATTCCTTGCTTGAAGTCCCCAACGGCAGGGCAGAAGATGGGTTCCTCCAGGGTTGCGGAAAGTTGAATGCCGAAGCTGCTGAGTGTCATAAGGCTCTCTGCACTGGTTCCGGAAGTCCAGTCTTTTGACCGGCCTCCTGCAAGCCTGTCCACTTTGCCATCTCGGGTAGATGCTTGTGATTCAAGGCAAAGCCGTACCTTCAGAGACTCCCCAACAGCTTGTGTCAAAGCTAAGCAACTTTGTGGGCACGCTCCCCAAGGCTCGTGATCTTCCTCTTCGTAGGTTTTGATCAGGCCCTGAGCAGTTTTGAAAAGCCAGGACTGGCAGCTGCCAACACCAGCACACCAAAACCCGAAGCCATGCATTCGCCTTGCTCGCGTTGCATGTCGGCATGTATGTAAGTGTGTGTGTGTGTGAGATAGTTTTCCTACACGAAGATGTAGAATCATGCCGTCCGTCCCAATGCCACAGGCGACCCAGCCTTTCCACCGCCAGAGTAGCCGCTCACAGCATGTACCTGACGAGGAATCAAATGGCTGCAGCGTCTGTCGGAGATTTGAATGGTTTGCCTCTGTGTTGGTTTTTTGAGCGGGTGGGTTGGGCACCTGACATGCGCCACCACTTGCAGGCTGCGCCCCGGAACCGCCAGTGATCGGGCAAAGCATTTGTGGCGGTAGCAATACTTTGGGGGTTGCGTCCAGACTGCAGAGACTAGTGGTTACTGCAAGCGTGCTCCGGGATCTGCCAGTACAGCTACTTGGGGCAGCACGTCTGGGCCACGTTCTCAAATCTGTGTTGCTTCACGAGTACAGAAACTAGTGACTAGTGGGCAGTGGGAGCGCGAGACGACAAGGCCCTCCTTGGAACGAGCTTCCTGCTGCGGTGCCGCAGATTTTCTCGCGTTCCCGAGCATCTTTAGCCATGCTCCTGAAGTCCACCAGTATTTGGAGGAAACCATTCTGGCATGATCCTGGATCCGCCATGAGTCGCTAATGCTTGGGAAAGCGTTTTGGCCGCCCCAGCAGACTCGGTGGAAAGCACGTGCAAAGCATGTGGGCCGTGTAGTAGCACCAGCAAACGGGAGGAAGCAGTCACAGAGCTTGAGTTCCTGCCAGTTATCGCAGAGAGGTGGCAAGGGGGAGTGGCAGCAGACAGGCGGAGAAGCAGAAAACAACAGCACAGTAGGAGAAAATCGGAGCAGGACAAGCCCAGACGCGCAGCGAAGCAGGCCAGCGGACAAGCAGAGAAGCAGAAAAGCGCTGCAGTGTGAGACCGGATGAGACCAGAAGGACGAACAAGCGGCGCGAAGGACAGGGCAGCAGAGCAGTGGAAAGAAGGCGGCGGAGGGCGCACAGACAAGCTCTGAAGCAGAAAAGCAGAGCAGCAAGAGGCAGCAACTGCGGGAAACAACAAAAGAAGTAGAGAAGCGGAGCGTTACAAAAACAACAGCGCAGAAGGAGGCACTGGGAGCGAGAGACACCCGGAAGCGCGGCGAAGCATTCGAGCTTAAAACACGGAGAAGCGCTGCGCACACGAAAGTGCCAAAGCAGAAAGGCGGGCCGGGAAGAGAGCAGAAAATGGGACAAAAAAGTCAAAAGCAATTCAGGCGATTTCAGGCGGAAAAGCAAAAGCGCAGAAGCAGATAATCAGAGCTTGAGAACAGCGGACGCGCAGCCAGTAGCTGAAAAGCGCAGAAGCGAAACTGGAGGGGCAGGGAAAACGGAGAATCGGAAAAGCGCAGCAGGACCGTAAGGACGGACGGCGGAGGAGCAGAAATGCTGAGGGCGGAGGCGACGCCAACAAAAACAATTAAAAGACGCAAAACCCATCCCACCAAAAATGGCTCTCCGAATCACATTGTCTGGTTTCGCAGATTGGTGAACACAAAACAGTCGCACCACCAAGCCAGACTCGGCTCGGAGAAGTCCAGCATCTACCAGTGGCCTCATCTCAGAACGCGCACCGCAGCTTTGACAGAGGCCGCTTCAAATCAGATTTGGGATGCTTTGCGCTGACACTCGGCCCGGGCAGCCCGCCGAATCAAGCCAATGAAGCCTGCAGAAGGCTCGGTTCAGCACCGGAGAGTCTTCTGCCGGACTCTGGACTGCAGCACTGACACTGACTCCTTTTCGTTAGGCTGCAGAACCTCACAGTTTCTGTACAAAGGTCTGCCGGCTGCGAAGCTGCAGAGGCGAAGCCAAGATCTGAGGAAAGTCCTATGAAAGTATGGCTCAAGATCTTGGCCACCGGTTGACAGCTCCAGGATGCATAACTTCACACAACTAGCTACAAGGGTTGAGCCCAAGACATGTATGGGAGTCTTCATCTCAACCCCAGCAGGAAAGGCCGCATCCCAAGATTCGGCACAGGAACTCCGGGATGTTGAAGATCCCGAAGCAAACTGCTATCTTGCCCTAAATTAAACACTCTGACATATCCATGGATGCCAAACAGCCGAGCACACACCTGTTGCCGGGTTTCCGGGCATGGTCCGAACTCCTCAGGCTGTGGCGTCTTTGGCTGCTGCCAGCCTCCAGAGCGTCACATGATCGGTTGCATGCGCTGTCGAGCTACATCAGCACATCAGCGAGAGAAGCGACCTGGTCTCCGCAATGACGGATGCCATCTCAATCAAGAACTCTTGCATCTTTCCGAGCTGTCGGAAGCCAACATCCACAGTCGCTGCTCTGAAGATCTGACAGGGCCGTGAACTTGGAAGAGGTCATCTCGCCATCTACTAGTAGTATCCTACACCGAGCTGACAAGTATATACGTGTACATATGCAGATATACGCACATGTGTTCGCGCATAAACATTTTTGCATATGTACCTTTGCCCACATGCAAAAATAGATAGACAGACAGCCAAACAATCAGAGAGATAGATAGATAGACAGATGGATAGGGAAGTAGACACATAGATTGCCGGATAGATGCATGCATACGAAATATTCGAAACATGATTATCTGTCTACCGATTTGAGTATCTATCTGTCAAACTGACTATAGTTCTTTCCGTCTGTGTCATGTGTCGACACAAATCTATCTGCCTGCCTCGTGAGTCTACATCCGAATACCTATCTCTCTCTATCCACCTCTTGATGAAAAAGGAATACGCACGCAACATGTGTCTGTGCATATGTACATGTACACAAGCTCCGAAACCGTTCAATGTGCACCCAACCTCTCTCTCTGACTACATATACGTTTGTCTTTGTCTTGAGCTGTCTTTACTGCTCGTTTATGTACCTATGTAGGTATGTATATATGTATATATGTATACATGTAGGCAGGTAGGTAGGTAGGTAGGTAGGTGCGTGTATGCAAGCCTGTGTGTATACGTATATGTAAATACGGACAGACAGATGCTCATAATGTACATACACTGTATAATATATATATATATATATATAGTAATATATATACACACATACACATATACGTATTACGTATACACATATACAGATACACACACACACATAGACGGACCGATATTGCACACACAGAGTTACACGTGGAAAAGTGTTATGCGCGCCGCCCCTGGCGGCTGGAGCTAAGCCTAGCAGTTTCCGCAGTCGAAGTCTAGGCCAGTCCAGGCTCGAGGCTCGCCTGGTCGGCTGCGGCGGTGGCTTCATCCAGCGCCGTGCCCAAGGAGCCGTCCTGAGCAGGAATTGAGCTATTAGTTAGGCATGTTGCGAGTCATGAAATCAGTTTCTGATGTTCTGAAAGACTACTCCCCTAGAGTCGAAGGGAAGCTGCAAGTTTCGCTCCTATGTTCCTAAGTAATGCGAAACTTGCAACAGTTGCATGCGACGTTGTGCGACCATCCTCGAGGGAGTAGAAAGAACCAGAAGGGACAACGGTCCGCAAGGCTAACAGTTGCATGCAGGCAGCATCTGCCAGGTCTGCGATGTGATTCAGCCGGAATCGAAGGCCGGCCATAAAAGCTTCCCAATGGACCGTTGCACCGCAGCATAACCTTCTGCTCTGCTCTGGATTCTGGACAGGACGAAAGATGTATTTTGTTGTAATGCGGCTCGAACTTCGCAAATGCAACTTGGGCTCTGGAAGCACTCGGTGACGTGCGCCATGCCAGTGCCAATAGACCATGTCCCTCCGCGAGTCGTGCTTGGCAGCACCTGCGCAAACTGCGAGAGGCACAGCCATCCCACTGGGTCGCTACGGCAAGGCACACCGCCTGCGACGCCTCCTGCTCCTTCCAGGACCCAGTGAAGACGCCTTCGGCCAAGACCCGCAGCCGAGCTGCATATCGCTCTCGTCCCGGACCTGCAGGGCAGCTGATCCACGGCAGAACAGCACTGCGGTTCTTTCATCGCCATGGCCTTCAGCAACAATGGCAGTCACAGCTTGGTCAATGCCGACCACTGCAACTCCTCCATTGTCCTCCCGCAGCATCAAGTTAGCAGTGTTGCCTAAGTCCAAGTCGTCTCCGCGAGCGCAACCCCCGGCCAATGAGGCTCCGACCCTCGTTGTCCCAAACAAGTGGGACCCGATCAAGGTTGTTGATGAGGGCATCGAATGCAACAATCTCTCCAACCTGCTACACATGAAAATAACATCACGGAAGGAAGAGCCAATCGTTGACCATGCTGCGGCGCGGCTTGCTCTGTGGGGCGGCTTGGCTTGCGGGTCTGGAACTAGCTTGATTTAAGTAACATCCTGGGTGGCGTTTCGGCACGGCTTGACGACAGGTTTGCCTACCCCGCTTCACAGGCAACTGTACGCTTCCTACTTACTCCGACATCACTGGGTCCAGTGCGCATGTCGTGATGCCAATTTCATTCGCGCATCGATCTTGTGCAGTTTTTTGGGGCTTGCATCGTTCAACGTTGCGAACACGCGGCAGATCCCGCCTACTCTTGCTTGGAGGCATTGATGGCTGACAGTCATGTGAAAGATCACGGAGCAAAATCGGGGATTCGTGGGGGGGAGGGGGGGATAGCTGTCGATTAGAAATAAACAGAAGCCGTGCAGTTCAAAAAGGTTTCAGGCCAGGCCAAGCCAAGCCATCAACAACATCACAAAAAAAACAACGGCCGCTGAACAAACATCCAAGCAGAGAGCGCAACGCAATCTGTTCATTGAACTTGTTTGCAGCAAGCTCAACAGCAACGTTTCTGGCTAAGAGCACTTATACCGATTCGAATGCTTGTTCTTCCAGCCAGATTCACCTCACCTCGACGTATTACTCTGCATGTGCCACATTCTCCCAATTTCCGGACCATTGCCTGATACCAAAAGGAATCCAATCTGTCGGGCGCCATGGCCTGAACTGGCTTCGCACAGGTGCCTTCGCCTCCTGTCCTTTGCTCTGTATGTAAATTTTCGCCGAGCTTCTTCCAGTCGCTCATGCAGTTCTTGACCCTGGACCCCAATGCCAGGGACGAATTCCTCAGGATAGTCGCATCTCGGACTCACATGCTTTGGCTTTGCTGCACTCTGGAGGTGCAGTCCAAGCAGCCAGAATACCAAAAAACTCCGAATTTCGGTGCTGCCTGCGTGCGGATGGTTTACTCGCACGAATGGCCACAGCATGCTACAGCGCACGTCCACTTGCACGCTGGGCTACAATCTGAGGGCCAGCATGGTCAAGTCCTGCTCCTTGCCCGGAGGAGCACTCCTGCTTTGACGAGTTTGTTGGCGTAACCAAACAAGGCTCAGTCAGTGTTGTGGTGTACAGAAAGACCTGATACCTACCATAGACTGCCAGAGACCCTACGTGACAACGTGCCTGACGGCAACGCGTTGACGGCAACAACAACCACTGCACCACCGCCATCACCACCAGCACCACCAGTACTTCTACCAGGCTGATGCTCCGGCAGCTCGCTGCGGCGAGAACAAAAAGGCGTGTGCAGCAACACTCTGTTTGGAGAAGGCCGAAGCTCCGGAGAATGTCACGAATCGCTGCATATTCTGCATCCACCCAGCGCACCACTCCTGGGCCGGAGTCACTCTTAAACCATCCGCGGCAGGGACATGTGCAGAAAATATACACCCGCTTGGGCGGATGCTGCAATCTTGAAATTGACGGGACAAACTGATGATAAAAAGCGTCTGACTTGATTGGGCAGAGGATCGGATGTCCGCCACAGGGACTGCAATGGTTTTAGCTACCTGCAGCGTTTGGGCGAGAAGCATGTGCCAATCAGCCGTGCCTGCTTCCATTCCGATACAAGTATGCATTAGTGCCATGCAGGACGTATACGAATGCATCCTTGCATGTCGCTTCGAGATATGCATGCATACATGCATAGATAGACAGGCAGGGGGACAGACAAACAGACAAAAAGGCAGAAAAATATGTAGTAGGCGGAAAGATGAGGCAAAAATTCGCTTCCCTTCTCAGTGCACATATTTCCTGCCTGGTTTACACAAGTATAAGCAAAAGCATAGGTTGGAGGTGTGATCAAAGACATACATCTACGCATCTGCACACTCGACACCGCGCGCCATTGCTGATGAGAATGGTGATGGCAAGACTGATGACATCTGATTGAGGCGGAGACTGAGGAAGTGCTCAAATCCGAAGCACCTTCAACTAGCTGACATGAAGCTACAAACCCCGTCGAGGAAGTTCAGGTGCATTAGCGCTCCTTGCTTCTCACCTGTCTACACCTTCAAGCACAACAACCCTGAAGGAAGCAACCACGGAAGTTTCTCAGCCAAGTGCAGCTCAACTGCCTGAATAGCTAGAAATTCTGCAGCGGCCGTCATTTTCCTTGCCATCAGAAGAAACCCAAATCAGAGCGATTGGTTGGTGGGGATATCAGACTTGCAAGCTAGGGCTCTGCGGTTTGACTACAACCACCCCCTGAGGAAGCTTGAAGAGGGCGACTCCACCAGATCCGCCTTCGCAAGGCTTCATGCCTCACCGAGAAGTCAGACATAAAACCCGGCAAGGGAAGCTGCAGAATGCAATGGTATGCAATGCGTGGAGTCCTTCAGGTGACCAGTCCAAGGTCGCATTGACCGGAGCGGAGGTCAGTTTCTGCCAATCGTGCAAGCTATCTTCCTTTCGAGCTTCCTGGCCAGTAGGACAGCTGCGGAGCTGCATCTGAATTTGCGAGTCGCGGGTGTAGATACAAATTTGAGGCGAGATTCCGGCTCGGCCGGGCGCTCAGGTGGAAAGCACGCTAAGCATTTCGCAACCTGGCGGGCTACCGGAATGTTCTCTTGGGCAACTCGAGTCACAGAACCCACCCTTCCTGGTTTCAAGCATCTACAGCAGGAGTCGCAGGAGCTTAGATTTTTTTGGTGGACTTGACAAGTACACAAGGAGGATGCGGTTCAACGGACTTGGTGTAATCAGACTTTATCGGACGTGGTGCCATCTGGAGCCCAAATCAAGCAAGCTTGCGATGCTCTCAAACTCCCAACAGCTTCAACGGACGGTTCGATGTGGTCCCGAAGTGAAGCTTCACTAAACCGGCAGGACAATCTGCAATCCGGAGATATCGTCCCCTGGGAGCCAACGGAGTCAGGGCACGGCTGCCGTGTAGGTACTTCCACAGACCTCACCTCGGGCAAACCCTGCGAAGCAGAAGCCTCCAGAGATGCCGGCCTGGAGCTGAATTAGGGGCCCGAGTTACAGGTCTTCTGCACCGACATCTTGGCCTTCAGCTGCGCCTGGGAGTGAGGGCCAAAGCATGGCAAAGCGATGCACGGCGATGCACAGCCCGCCCTTGGGCCCTGACCTGCCAGTCGGGTCTTGGCAGCTGCTGGTCGAGCAGCTTCGTAATGTCCCTGTCTAGCCCGTGCCGCTGACGAGCATAAAGGTGGACCAGGTGCTTCGCCTCAGAAACCTGCCGAGACGCAGAGCTGCGTGCATCGACACTCGATCTACAAGCGGAAGCTGGCCTCCTGCCATCTGGCATCCAAATATTCAATGGCGGCGTCCAGCAGCTTCGCGCCCAGGACTGACGCTGCACGTGCCACCTGGGGATGACTGGCCCCTCTTATCAGGCGCACACCTCGTCTCATTTCCTCTCGGAGCACCTCCAGTGTCTCGTCCCGGTCATGTCCCTGTGCGTTCAGAATGGAGCGGCACCGCTCCAAGGCCTGGGATGAACGTTCTGCCCTCCAAAGTGGAAGCAGTTGAAATATCTTGAAACTCCCTGCGGTCTGCCTGTCTGGCCGTGGACGTGGCGACCAGGCGATCCCAACTCGGAACGGAAGCTGCCGGTGATGGCGACAAAGCCAATGCCGAGGGATGCAGTCCCAGCCTGACAGGCTCAGGGGAAAGACGGTAGGCATCACGACGGCTGCACGGCTTAGCAACAAGTTCATCACTGTGCAGGTAGCCTGCACCAGCAAAGTGCTTGCAATGCGACTGAGACACGCTGCCGCAAGCTCATCGGAGAGATGCCACGAACCGTCGTCACATTGCAGCTTGGCGATCTTGACAAGTGCCTGACGGACTGATGGCCCTGATAGCTGCGGAAGTGTGTCTGTCTGTCTCTGTGTGTGTGCGCTCAAACGAAGCACATCTCGAAGCTGCTACTTGTAGGGCGAGAAACACTTCGGCGCAGGGTGACAAAAAACAACCCCTAGATCCGGCTGCGCCTCGTCAGCTGCAGGCTTTGGCAGGGGAGGCATCTTCCGCTGGTCAATCGCGCCCTGCAGGGCAGCTTCTTCTGGGCAAGACAGCGCGAGACATGATGCAAACGGCAAGTCTTGAGCGCCTGAGGCTGAGATGTGTAGCCCTCCGCCTTTGGCTTTGCTTTGGCTTTGGGAGGGGGCGGCGGCCGAATCTTGCCCTTTCCTTTGCCGCCAATTGCGCCGGCGGTGATCGCATCATGGGCGCCATCGATGACAGATGTGGCCATGACGTGTATCTTCTGAAGAGTTCACTGAGTTGCGTTACGGCGGGTTGTTGAGATAGACCCCGTTAATCAAATCTACCTGGGGAGTCCAATTAACTATGCCTGACACAGCTTGGATTGTCCTGCTTATGTTTGATCCGGAAGGCAAGGCAAAGTGTGCACAAACAGCGTCGGGAGCCTTGCCATTCCCAAGATGGCCCGACCTGTCGGATAGCAGCCAGGGTTCGCGATCCGAGTGGACGTGGAGATCGCCTCGGCCTGCGAGGAAGACTGCAGGTGGCTACCTCCAAACACTTCTGACACCAGGCCTGCTCGGCGCTCATCTCCGGAAAACCATACATCCAACCTCCGAGCATACACGCCACTTTCTGAGTCTTTGCAGAAGGGCAGCTCCAAACAACATGTCATGTTTTCTTGTTTTTTCCTGATCGGGGCCTTGACATTTGGGACTCCCATCATCCATGTCTGAGGCCTGGGCCATCCGATACTCTGTGCGCAGTACTGGCATCGACGATAACGGTCTTCGAGCCTCTGGTGGTGTGCAAGATGGACACATTATGACACACGTCGTTCCAGCTCACTCCTTGGGCCCAGGCCCTCTGCTAATGCAACTGCAGCTATTGCCGCATCGTCAGGCAGGCAGAGCACCTGGCCAAGAATATGGGCCTCTCTTTGAAGCTCGTAGCCGAGGGCACTTAAAGGACCCGGTCAGCTGAAGTGGGCGTGCCGCTGCGTCTGCCGTCTGAAGGGCGTCCCGGCGAGCATCCTCGTCCTTCAGGCCGGTTCTCACATAGCTAAGCATGACGGCCTTGGCACCGCAGCCCTGTGAAGGGCACATGCATCGCGTCCTTGCGTTTGTCAGCATCCAGGCTGAGGATCTGGATCTCGGGATGCTTCTCCAGGCGCTCTCGAACCTCCGAGTCATTTCACAACCGAAACTCACAAGAACATGCTTCCACGCCCCCCTCTCAAACATTGGATATACTACAGTCGAATTGCCCACTAACCCCTACGAAATGCAGATGCGATCAGACTTCTTGAGGATGTAGCAGAATCCCGTATGCGCTTCCATCTTCATGTACGAAGAAGAAAATCGTGGGCATCCTGTGTTTTTCTTGATCCCCGTGCTACAAGTACAAGTAGACAATGGAAGACAGTATGAGTTCGCACAGTGTTAGCACCATGGCCTGAAGTCCAGTCGTCCCGGCTTCCTGCGAGGAGTGCTTCTGAAACTGCAGGAGCTCTCAGAAACCTTGCTCCAGCCAAAAGTTACTAAAACATGGCAAGGCCGACTCCGTCAATGAAGACGGTCGCCCGTCTTGCGACCCGCTTGCCGGATCTTTGCCTTCTAGCCGCTTGCTTCACATCGAACCTACATCGTTCTGCAACGTGCTGTATGACAGCCGAGTCTGCCACCTGACTGCGAGGATGACCAGGGGCACGCCCAGCGCTGCAGTGAAGGAGCTCTGCACGGGCCTTCACCAGCCGGTGATAGGCTGACTGTGATCCCGTCCCTAACTCGTCACCACTTAGCTTCTGCCTCCGTAGCTGTCCCTGCGTCCTGCGCACTGGCACAGCAGATGAAGCTGCTGGACCGGCTCCTGAGAGCTGCGTGGGATCCCCTGCAACACACGTGTACTAACAAGCAGGATGCACTCCTGCCAGGACTGGAGTCAGGAAAGCAAGCGATTCCATGTCCACCTGGATCACTGCATTCTTAATTCTTGGAGCCGAGGGAAGTATTTCTCGGCTCCTTCTGATGTATGCAACCGAGGCCTTGTTTCGGAAGGGTGCCTTTACTACCTCGAGTATCGAGCCCTCGGTGATAGGAAAGTCCACATGCCCCGAATTGAGCAGAGCCTTGTCTAGAACTCTTTGTGGTATCTCTGCAAAGGAACTCCTCAGGTCCCAGCACTCCGGCTTCGGCTCTGGACGATCTGCTCAAATGTCGATGTCCGCTGTGTCACTACTTGCGCTGCTACCCAGGTGCTCGGCATGGTTCACATTTTGCTATATTTTGCTTGTATTGCTTCTACTGTGGCTCTCCCCACTGCCTTGCAGAACAGCTGAGTTCGAGTGCATCAAGTGAGCTGCAATCTCCCCGAACTCAACTACTCGGTCTGACCGTCTCGCACAGCAGAGATGCGTTTTTCCTGTTGTGCACGGCAGGTAGTAGCAGTAGACTGGCCACCCTTCCGGGTTCCAACTCATGGAGACCTGGGCGATCAAGAGATCCACCCAAGAAAGCAAAGCCTGAAGCCTGCAACTCTCACAGCACCTCCATCGTCCAGCTTTCATGCTCGCGACGAAAAGCACATTTGCGAAGGGTTGCAACCTGCTCCAGCTCTTCTGTCGCTTGTAGGAACATGCGCTTAGCCACCCCTGCACCTCACCCTCTGCAGGACGTCGGCTAGCAACACAAACAAGCTTCTGAGCTGTTGGCGACTGCATCTACCTCTTTTGCACCTGAGCTGATGTGACAAATGGAGGACGGACCTCCTCCTCTCAGCGACACAGTGTTCAAAGGGCGTCGCAGTGCTCCTCCAAGTAGTTGTTGATAGCCTCCACTGTCTCATCTGGAAAACGCCTCTCATCGGACAGAAGACAGGCAAGCAGTTGGTTTTTGCCCAGGTGCCCTAAGTCCAGAACAGATTGGCCAGCCACACAATTTCAGTGGCACCCAGACGTGTCGGCTCCACCTGCAACACGCACGCAACGCACGGGAAGCAAATCTGATGACAGCTGTAAAGAAAACCTACTGCAACGCTTGATCTGGGGAGCAGAGGGCTGTGCAAGAATACTCACGAAAAGCATGCTGCAAGCAGAATTTCGACCTGCATAAACTGAACTGAGCTCAAGCACGAACTGCAGAACAAGACTTGCACAAGTGCAGTCGGAAAAGGCGCAGCGCGTGCATTTCATCCTTGCAGTGGACGTATCCACTAAACCTTCACTGATCAAGCGGGATTCCTGAAAGAAGCAGAGCTCAGAATTGCAGAACTCCCTTGATGCTCCCCACGACTTGCTCAAGTGCAGTCGGAAAGGGCGCAGCGTGTGCATTTCATCCTTGCAGCGGACGTTTCCATTAAACCTTCATTGACCAACCGGGATTCACTACAAGAAGCAGAGCTCAGAATTGCAGAACTCACTTGATGCTCCCCACGACTTGCACAAGTGCAGTCGGAAAGGGCGCAGCGCGTGCATTTCATCCTTGCAGTGGACGTATCCACTAAACCTTCACTGATCAAGCGGGATTCCTGAAAGAAGCAGAGCTCAGAATTGCAGAACTCCCTTGATGCTCCCCACGACTTGCTCAAGTGCAGTCGGAAAGGGCGCAGCGTGTGCATTTCATCCTTGCAGCGGACGTTTCCATTAAACCTTCATTGACCAACCGGGATTCACTACAAGAAGCAGAGCTCAGAATTGCAGAACTCACTTGATGCTCCCCACGACTTGCACAAGTGCAGTCGGAAAGGGCGCAGCGTGTGCATTTCATCCTTGCCGCGGACGTTTCCATTAAACCTTCACTGACCAACGGGATGCACTACAAGAAGCAGAGCTCAGAATTGCAGAACTCACTTGATGCTCCCCACGATTTGCACAAGTGCAGTCGGAAAGGGCGCAGCGTGTGCACTTCATCCTTGCAGTGGACGTATCCACTAAACCTTCACTGATCAAGCGGGATTCCTGAAAGAAGCAGAGCTCAGAATTGCAGAACTCACTTGATGCTCCCCACGACGTGCACAAGTGCAGTCGGAAAGGGCGCAGCGTGTGCATTTCATCCTTGCCATGGACGTATCCACAACACCTTCACTGACCAAGCGAGATTCCTGCCCTGCAAGAAGCAGAGTTCACTGACCAAGCGGGATTCCCCAAGAAGCACAGCTCAGAATTGCAGAACTTACTTGATGCTCTCCACGACTTGCACAAGTTCAGAACCTATCAGTCTTCAGCGCAGAACGACTCACGCATACTCCCCACACACGAATGTCGGCGAAGGGCGCAACGTGTTTCTTTCATCACAGGTCAGCCTGTACGGCAGTCTGGCACACTCTTCCGACCAATCAGTCTTCAATGCAGAACTCACGCATACTCCCCACACGAATGTCGGCGAAGGGCGCAACGTGTTTCTTTCATCACAGGTCAGCCTGTACGGCAGTCTGGAACATTCTTCGACCAGTCAGTCTTCAATGCAGAACTCACGCATACTCCCCACACGAATGTCGGCGAAGGGCGCAACGTGTTTCTTTCATCACAGGTCAGCCTGTACGGCAGTCTGGAACATTCTTCGACCAGTCAGTCTTCAATGCAGAACTCACGCATACTCCCCACACGAATGTCGGCGAAGGGCGCAACGTGTTTCTTTCATCACAGGTCAGCCTGTACGGCAGTCTGGAACATTCTTCGACCAGTCAGTCTTCAATGCAGAACTCACGCATACTCCCCACGCGAATGTCAGCGAAGGGCGCAACGTGTTTCTTTCATCACAACCGTCGGCATGTATGTCAGTCTGGAACACTCTCTGACCAATCAGTCTTCAATGCAGAACTCACGCATACTCCCCACACGAATGTCGGCGAAGGGCGCAACGTGTTTCTTTCATCACAATCGTCAGGGTGTATGTCAGTCTGGAACACTCTCTGACCAATCAGTCTTCAATGCAGAACTCACGCATACTTCCCACACGAATGTCGGCGAAGGGCGCAACGTGTTTCTTTCATCACAACCGTCGGCATGCATGTCAGTCTGGAACACTCTTCGACCAGTCAGTCTACGATGCAGAATGCACGCATACTCCCCACACGAATGCCGGCGAAGGGCACAACGTGTTGCTTTCATCACAACCGTCGGCATGTATGTCAGTCAGGAACACTCTCTGACCAATCAGTCTTCAATGCAGAACTCACGCATATTCCCCACACGCATGTCGGCGAAGGGCGCAACGTATTTCTTTCATCACAATCGTCAGGGTGCATGCCAGTCTGGAACACTCTCTGACCAATGATGCAGAACTCACGCATGGGTGCATGTCAGTCTGGAACACTCTCTGACCAAGCAGTCCTCGATGCAGAACTCACGCACACTCCCCACACGAACGTCGGCGAAGGGTGCAACGTGTTTCATTCAACACAACCGTCAGCGTGCATGTCAGTCCGGAACATTGACCAATCAGTCTTCGATGCAGAAGTCACAACTACTCCCTACACGAATGTCTTCGTGCATTTTCTTGTAGAACTCACGGCACTCCACGTAAGAACGCAACAAAAGAGAGCCATCTGGCCCACCGATCCACCCGACTGCGAGCGAAGTGCGCCAACACTCCATCAGGCTATGCCAGCAACAGGGCAGATTGGTGAAAAGTGCCCGTGCAACTGGCATCCCTGGCGCCCACCCTCTGATCCGGTCTAATTACCGAGGATGCGACAGCTGCAGTGTTGACGCATCAAGCAGGCCTGCAGAATGTCGATCTGCTGAAACTGCACAATGTTTTGGATCCCTTGAGGGAGTCGGCACCTTGCGGGCAATGCTCGGTCCGGTCCCGGTTAAGCAATGCCAATCGGGGCCATGCTTGACTGAGAAGATCAGCCCACCTGTTTCGGATAGCCAGCTCGTGCCGGGATCTCGGAGCAGAATCAGAAAGCAGAAGACCATGTGGTCATGCGGCTGGCTCCAGGGTCTCAGCAAAGAGAGTTCGACGCCGGAAGACTCTACCAACGTCGGCGCCTGGTACGAACTGAGGCAATCCTGTGAGGGCGCATCGCATCCAAGCTCAGGGCGCAGGGCCAAAATGGCGGCACCGATGACTGCACGGCCATCACCGGAACCTCAGCAGCGGAAGGAGCTACGAGTGCCGGGGAGTGCGGCAGCCTGAAGACGAAGCAAGAGTCACTGTCACTGCTAGAGTCTGCTAGCTGCTAAAGGTGAGCAATGTCTGGCATCAGGCGTCGCATTGCAGAGCTCCGGGCCCAGATCCAGGAAGCGCATCCCGGCCAAAGCCTTGTCGCAGGGCTCAGGTTCCTTAACGATGCTTCTTAGACAACCTGATGCGAAGTTGTCCAGCCTGACGAAGGTCGACACAACCTGGACGCAAGCGTTCGGCTATGCCTGAACACAGCATCTCGCATGTGGGACCCGTGATCAAGGCATGGATTCGCAGATCTACTCCTGGCCTCGCAGCAAGGTGCGCACACCTGGAAAGTCAACGAAACCATACGTGGCCAGCATGCCAACTTGATCCTTGGAGCATTCAAGAATCAAGCATGACCTCTTCAAGAAGCCGCTAAGACTCTCTACACTCTTCAGCTGTTGTCATCTGTTTACCCTCAGATGCGGTCTCGCTGGAAGCCAGCCGCCTCGAAGACCCCAATGTCGTCTAAAGCCATACCATAGGCCTTATGGCCATGCTCCGTCCATCTCCGCCCTACTCCGCCGTAATGTCTCTTCAAGGTCTGCTACAACCCATCAGCTCAGGCGAAGGGGCATCAAGCTTCGAGGAATCTGGAAAGACTGCCAGAAAGGTCTCCTCCTCCGGTGGAGAGTGCATTGACCCCAACTTCATATGCCGGGCTTTTGCGGGATGTCCTCGTCTTGTGCAGAAGCCACTGCAGCCATGCCAGTGTGATCGTTTCATGCACCTACCGTGATGACAATGCCGTATAGCTACTCGATGTACACCTGCGGCAGCGTCAGTCTTATTCGCCTGGTTTTCCTCATCAGCTTTGCAGTCGAACCAGCTACCGCGTTCTTGCAGCACCTCTTGTCTCACACGGCACAGGCTGCAACCAGGGCAAACAGCTCTTGTATTTCTGCATGATGCAAGAACACGAAGCCACGAAGCCACAAAGCGAGATCGCATGAGGTCTCTTTTTTGGGCAGCTTCTCCCGGACACCGGCCCTCATTCAGAAGAGGGCGTTGGCGGCCTTGGTAGAGCGCAGTGCTCAAGACTCTGCAATAAAAGGTGCTCTGGAAGCGGAGATGGACTCAGTGTTGGATGTGGTAGGACTTAGTTGACTGTCACCCTGCTTCCTGCGATACCTGCGTTCTTGCTCTCTAATTGCCCTCGCCGTGTCGCAAAAGGCCTGGCTTTTGTTGCACTGCGCTTCCAGATCTCAGGCCGAAAGCACCCTGCCGCGGCATGTTTGCATCATCCGAACGGTTTTGGGGAGGGAGAAACGGGCGCCCTGGAGAAGTTTGCTATTGGCGCAGCAGGCTAAAACAGGAGGGACTGCGGAACACAGGTCTGTGGCAGACCGGCGTCGCTTAGGAACCGACAGTACTGGTCTGCAAGATCTGTGCCGGGATGAAGTGCATGGGGTAGGTTCGCACCTGCGCCACGCACAGAAATCAAAGACCTGCGGCAGTCTGCTTGCTGGACAATCACCCTCTTCCGCTTGTCATCCCAAAATTCGGAAACGTCTCTTTCTACCTCATGCTGTCCGTTGTCCAAACACCAGTAGACGGCAAGCAGCGAACCTGCAAGAGCAAGGGATAGATCAGCCGAGGGGACATCGGCATTTCTGGGAATGTGTGTTGCAGCGCTCACCTTCTGATCCGCTTCGCTGCACTGCATGTGCGGCGAAGGCAAGAGCAGCAGGCGCTGCGCCCTCGGCGGCCAGGATGCCACAGGGGCTCAGCCTGAGAAGGGAATCCCATGACTTGCGCCTTCTGCTAGAATAAGCATTTAGTGGACCATCGAGTCTTACCGCCGCCATCGCATGAACCGAGCTGCTCTCGATGAGACCAGCCCGCCAAACCAGAAGTCGGACGCTCATAAACCAGCACCTGTCACGAAGGGGCGTGCTTCAGAACTTACACATGGCAAGCGAACCTGGCGCCTCTCTGCAACCTTCTAGGCGAATAGCCAGCCGCTGCGCTGAGCGTGGGCAGACGCTCACTTCAAGCACTCTCCGCGCTTCCTGAACCAGGTAGAGACACTGCTCAGAGGTGCTGCCTGAACTGCACTCGCCTGGCCGGGAAGTGATACGACGCGGACGCCTGGCTCCGAGCCGACTGCAAAGAAGCCTGAAGTGTCCTGCAGATCGCAAGGGACATGAGGAGGGTGTGCAAATGTCGGAGCCATGCAGGCCGTGGGCCCGTAGGCCTCGCCAAGGCGAGCAGCGCCGATGTTCGATGCAGCGCCGCCTGAAATTAAGACCCTTCCTACCGTCAGTCAGAGGCTTTTGGAAAGCTCATGGCAGGGCCACCCATGCGGGCCTCGGACTGCAATTTCAACGAGGTGAAGGGACGCGGTGGCGAGCAGCAGCTCAGAGCTCATCCACGCCAGCGACGCACCTCCGATCTATTCGACAGAATCCTTCTCGGACATCTGCCTTTCGATGCTCTAGATACTGTGAAATAAAGAGGCGCTCGGGCGATCGTGGCCTCGACATGAAAACTTGAGACCCCGTGCAGCCGCCTCGTTTAGAGACCATGGGGCTCTCAAGATCCCTCTCGGTTGCACGAGCTCGTCCATGGTAAGATATTCCATCGAGTATGTACAGATGTGCAAAATGCATATACATATACATACATATACACGTACATACATGCATACATACATACATACATGCATACATATGTTACAGTGTATACACACATATACTTAAATACATATATAATTCATATACATATATATATATATGCACGAACACATGCACGTATGCATAATACATATATACACACATATTAACACACTAACTTATTCCACATATCGCCGACTACATGCTATGTACTCAATGTTATGTGCTGCATTCTGTGTGCTAAAAGCTCTGCGTAATATTTGGCACACAACGACTTACACAATGTGCAGTAGAATAAACAATATTCATTGCAAGAAGTAGTACATATGTTTATGTGTGTATATATATATATATATATATGTCAGTATATATATATATATATATATATATACAGATGCAGCGTGACACGATGTGTATTAGGATTGTAAACTTTATTCTTATATTGAGTGGAAGCATATTACGCACCGTAAAGCATGTAGAATGCATTGTTTGTCACATGTTTTATACCTTCTGATGCATTGCTGTAGTACATACTTGTTTGCGTTCTGTACTAAGTGTTACACATCAGATTTGACATGACTTCATGTTCGCATCTGTTTTAAGTTTCATACGTGCTATGATATATTTACACATACTTATGTGTATAGTTATACATATATATACACACATACTCATGTGCTGCTACCCATGATTCAAAACTAGATATATATGTATATGTATGCTTATTGTCTGCCAGCCATACAAGTTGACTGTTGAATGTGATTACTACTTTTTTGGAATACATTGTCTACTCTATACATATATGTGTACCCACGTCCAT
Source organism: Symbiodinium sp. CCMP2592 (assembly GCA_905221615.1). NCBI lineage: Eukaryota > Dinophyceae > Suessiales > Symbiodiniaceae > Symbiodinium > Symbiodinium sp. CCMP2592. Next base: position 23,733 of record CAJNDT010000525.1, read on the forward strand.
GCTACCAACCCATCCATTGGTTGGGCAGTGCATCCATGCCCAAATCTTGGTAACGGGTAACGTTCATGCTGCCAACCCATCCAGCGCACGGTGCATCTATGCCCACACCATGATAGCGTCCAAGCTATCAACCCATGCCCAAGCCGTGAAAACGTCCATGCCGCAAACCCATCCATTGCACAGTGCATCCATGCCCAGACCATGATAGCGTCCATGCTGCAAACGCATCCATTGGCCAGTGCATCCATGCCCAAACCGTGATAACGTCCATGTTACATGGCAACGACTTTACGACCAAGCCATCCATTGAGTTACAATTCACTCTCAGATTCAGCCATTGTTGCGGTACAGAAACATCGTTTCTTTGTCTTTTCTGCCGCAGCCCTGCTGCAGATATCATCATAAGCGGACGTCATGTTGAAGCAGGCTAACATGCGAAAGTATCGGTCCTGCCATGTTTTCCAGCATTGTCGGTAAAGATAGCGTGGCAAACGAGGGTGATCCAACCAGATATAGACACATAGATGGCGCTTTGCATTTTAAGTAAGTAATTAGCGCTGATATTCGATATTATGTATCATACATTATGTGTTATCTGCCGCCTGATGCATAAGATATGTCGCGCTATTTATGTATCACACCGTATATCCTGCATCTTATATCTTGCACACCACCTGTTAGCTTATGCAAAATGTGCGTGTAACACATACATATTGCAAGCTCTTCGTATACAATCCTTTCATTACATGCTGTTCTGTTATGTTATGTCTATATTGTGCTACCTGGTGATGCTCATATTCAATGATGTTATACGATGCTCTGATATACTATGCATGCTATACTATGCTATATTCTGCTATCTTGCTGGTATACTCCACTATCATGAACTTTCTTCTGGCATGTTTCAGTGTGTGCCCCTTTGCTCGAAAGCAGCTGGCCTAGTTCAGAGCCTGACGGCCGCGGCGCGCCCAGGCCGACTACGGCTGCCACCTGGCACCAGGCCGGCATCTGGAAGCCTATAATATAGTCTAACACATGAAGCTCTACTCTTACAACATTACGACTACAAAAACGCATACTATAGCACAGTACACATTGTACCATGATGTGTTGTAATATTGTCCTATACTATTTGCATTGCATCATACTGTATCATAGTACCGTATCCTGTCGTATCGTTCTTCGCATAGTATGCAGCACAGTATATTTTAAGAACACTGTGGCACATACATATATACATATATACATGAATATTCGGCTAGTTAAGTATCTGAATAAATTAGTAGGCAACGAAAAGCTTTAAGCTAATGAAACTTCCTGCTTCGATTTCTACTTATTTATGTGTAACTATCCGTGTATACTTACGTATTCATTATTGAGATGTATATTCACAATTATGTCCCTTAAAACCTCTGCTTCCGTCTAGCACCTCCCAGCTTCGAGTGCTCCAAAGCCGCACGGAGGGCTCCGTGTCTTCTTGGAGGTGCAGAACCTTTAGACAAAGACCCAGGCCCTTCGAACGCTAGAACGGCATTGGCAAGTGGGGAAATCTTGGCCCGAGGCTGCCAGCAGGGCACCATCCGGGGACCATGCAATACACTTTGCCAGACCTCATGTGAGATGGCATTTGCACACTTGCCCTGATCTTTTCGAAGACGATGGGCACTTTACAGTCTGCATCTACACCTAAGCCTGCACGACTTGCTGGTCACAGTGAGTCATAATGTGACAGTTGCCTCCGGTGCACCATCGCTGCAAGCGCGTGAACTGGCTGGGAAGTACCTCCGGAAATCACACTGACATGCAACAAGCGTCTCCCAATGCCAATTGTGACTGACTCATGTCTTGCACGAGTGCCGGGATGAAGCGTTTACTTCGGGAAGTGGAGGCATGCTTAGACTTCGAACTGCGAATGTGAAAACAACATACAAGAGCGGAGGTGTTCACATGGGCTGCAAGCCAAATTGGCAGCCCTGCTTGCACCAGACTACGTTCACAAGCTGACACAGACTCAACAAGACTAGTCGCAGACAAGAGAACCAACGAAACTTCGAAGCTTGGAGCCGTCCGCCTGCTCACCGATAAGTGCACTGTGTGGTCCAAGTATATGAACCTAAGAACTGCAACGGCAAGGGGTCGCAGGAAACACAGAATCTAGTCCTGCGCCTGTCCGGGGGCTTGGGACGCTACAACACCGTGTGGGCCGGCGGCAGCCAAAGCTCGACCGTCAGGAGACCAAGCCAGGGCGGAGGAGGCGAAGGCCTGAACAAACTTGCCCCTTGTCCTCTCTGGCCTATGCAAAAGGATCGCATGGCAACCACCCTCACCCAGTGGACCTCTCCCTGCAGCGACCATATCCGTTGCCAGCTGCCCTTTCGACGCCAGAAGCACAGACCCAGGGGTCCGGCCACCTCGGTGCTCGTCAATTTTCTATTCCTGTAGGACTGAAGGAACGGGCCCTGGTCGATTCTCAGCTTGAGCTAGGGCAGCTAGGGGTTCAGGTTGTCGACAAAGCACTGGAGGGAGAACGACGTGAGAGTTCGGTGGCAGCCGATGTGACACGGACGCTTTGGCATTGGAGGTCACCGAGACACACACCCGGGTCGCTAGCCGCGCAAGGCTGTCTAACCGACTCGGGCTAACATGATGCATCTCCTTGCGCCCTCCACACCTTTATGACCTAAAATAATTTACAGTTGGACACCAGGACTCGGGAGATCAAGCGTGGATTGCATGAACCCAAGTCTTGGCCGGGAGGCAGCTAAGCTGCTGAGGTCGCAGGGCTGCCAGGCAACTGCAGCCACGGGCCACGCACCATCCTTGGCAGCTGGAGCATAATGTGCATTCTGAGCATTCTGCTGCTTCAGGTTCAGCTTTGTCCAAGCAGCTCCTTGAACGTGAAGGTGCTCCGTCGACTCGCCAACGAGACCTTCATCAAACGAACAACAGCTGCTCCAGCTGCCTGGTACGTTTGGGCACGTCAGTGAGGACGAGACTGTGCACGGCCACATGCCCTGCAGGCGATACCGAGGCCAGGCAAGCCGCATCCGGATGCCAAGCCAGAAACGGCCGACCGGCTCCTGCAACCGAGGTCGGTGCTGACTTGCGACACTCTTCAATCCGCATGCCGTCAGGAACAAGCCCGCATCATCGAGCAAGTTCCGGCTATTGTACAGCATGCGTGCAGCACAGTTCTGGACTACGAAGGTGGGGCCTGTCAGCTCGGGTAGCCGCCAGACAACTGCTCCAGTGTGGCCACGCTGCCAAACAAAGGTGAGGAACGTTGTCAGAACAGACCTTGTGCATTGAGTGTACGCCGGACCGTAAACGTTCGTGATGCTGCTGATCCTACTGATCCAAGGAGTAAACCGCTGCCTCCACAAGTACAAGACTCTAGATGCAGGAGTCAGCAACAACTGCTGCAAGCATTTTTATAGCAGTATCCATCCACCTTCACCCTACGTCACTACGTCTACGGATAATTGCTGCGGTTGGAGGCTTAGGCACAGCAACAAGCTTTACTGTAGTTCGTAATCTCAGCGGAGTCGCATTACCATGGAGAGCAGACGATGTAATACCATCCAGCACTGGAAGTGCCAGTATTGCTGCAAGATTGCTCCTGCCGGGAGGGTAACCGTCTTAACTACCTGCAACACTTTGCCAGATCACATGACTTCCTTCTGTTTCTGACACTTCAGCGAGCAGTATCTTGCAGCACAAGTTCTGGCGTCCTGCATGTCCCAATCGCATCAACGAGAAGGCCTGCACCAAATTAAGCTTCGACTCTGGACAGGCGTGTCAATGTCTGCCAAATCTCCGTCGTTGGTCGACACATGTTGACGGTCAAGACTGTCGGACTAGTCTAGCAAGAAAGTTGAGCATGTGCCAGACAAGAACCCGAGATGAACGTTTGGACTGCGACAAATCAATAGTCGGTCCTGCAACTCGGCATCCAGTCGAAGAACAACCGTGTGCGACACCTGCGTGCAGCGGAAAGGACACAGCACATTGCATTCATGAAACGGCGCGGCCTGACCTCAATAAACCGTAAGCGAGAGAAGCAAGCACGGACGCTGTCAGACAACATACAGACCGGGATCAGAGACAAACAATGCTGTTTTGTCGACCTTTCTCCGGCTGGCGAAGGAAATCCCTATCACTTCGCATAACCGCCTTCCCCTGCCAGCCATATTTACCCAAGTTTAGTCTTGCTGTCCAATCAACAAGTCGCTGCACTGAAAGATTTCGTCTCTGACACGGTGACGAGATCGAACATGGAGTTGCAGTTGCCTATTGGAGACATCCTGTTACCAAGTTGAGGATTTAAGGGTTTGGAAGCTTTAATGTGTGAGCTGGCAACAGTAGTGGGGCCCGCTTCGTGTTGCTTTCCGGTCTGGCACTGGATGTAGAAAACGACCCAGACTTCCTGGCACCCTTTCTTGGGCTCTCCCTGGCAGCGAAAGGCCTGTTGTGCCAGGCGAAATCCTGCAGGTGCTGTCTGTGGAGGAGCAGGTGCCGGAGCGAAGACCTGCTACGTGGCCGTCCAACAACTTCACTTCACGGGATCTCGCTTCACTACAGCAATCGTTGTTCAAAGCCTTTGAGATGGAGTGTTTGCTGTCGCTGAGGCTGGAACGAAGCATCGTCTGGTTGCCAGCACCTTTTGGAGCAACCCGTACAGCCAGATGCACTGAGTTTAGTGGTTTGATGTGGAAAACGCCAGGCACGCAGCGCAGCCTGTTTTTAAGACAAAACAGTTGGTTCAACGGGCGCTCCATCTGCCACCCAGTCACGCTGACTGTGGACAGGTGTGCCAGACTAGCTCAGCACCCATCTCTGGTGGACAGGCATCACCATTGAAGGGGCTCAGTCTAAACAGCAAAGATGCATCTATTGAGTGTTCTATCTTATATAAGCGTCGTAAGTGTGCGCATGCGTGTGTGTGTGTGTGTGTGTGTGTCTCTACCTGTGCTCTGACCTACCATGGAAACGCTTCGATTCTGGCACTGCAATGTGCTCCCAGAATCGGCTCCAGAAATCAATCTCACAGGTCTGTGTCTAAGAGCCTGTGGGGGCAAAACAAAACCTGGTCGGAAAGTGCTCTTCCAGCAATGACAAAATAATGTAGCTGCATAACGGAATCCGAACGACAAAGTGGTGATTATACTGATGAGTTTCTAGCACTCTTTGAAACCATGGAGTCGAATAGCATCCGTGCAGCTGTTACCTTGCGAAGCCCATTTGGCTCCAAGCGGATGAGCACAAACCTGGCCCGACTCCTCTGACGCCGAAATCCACCTGCAGCTGGAGGGTCATTATACATCAAGTCGGAACCGCAGACTACGAGTATCTTCGAGGGCATTGCAAGCGCAGCGAGTGTAGTGTAGTGGGGATGCCGGGACTGACATTGCTGCGCGCCTTACTTGTCCTCGGCCAGCGTTCTGAAGGCCGCAAGCACCTCGTCGTGCAGGGCCACGAAGGTGCGCTTGTAGTGCTCCTGCACATCACCACAGCACTCCCAGTACAACTGGAGACATGCGTGAACCGCAGAGGGGAGCGATGCGGCCTCGGACTGGCGAGGCATCTCGAACTTCATGTCGGTGATCTTCTTGACCATGTCCTGCATAAACGCAGGCAGGGCAGCAGATGGCAGCAGACCCGGAGCCAAGCAGCGCGCACCGCCCCCTGTGGCCTTCATCGCGACTGCGATGGTGTTCCAGCCGACCTTGTGCTCGCCAGAATACTCCGCCATCATCTTCTGGGCAGCTTCGTGGAAGCCAACCTTGGGAAGCGAGAGACGGGAGGCACCCTTCCCCAACTTTTGGGTCCGAGCGGCAATGACCTTCATCATGCCGATGGTCTTGGCCAACGGGCACATAAAGTCATAGTCCGTGAAGCCGTTCTGCTGCAAGAAATCCTGCATGCGTGGAGACAGCTGCCACGCTTCCCTCCGTGTTGGATGCACCGACAGTTGAATTGGTTTCAAAATGGCACCTCGCGGATGATCTTTGCAACTTCCAGGGTGCATTTCTGATCTTCGGAAAGGGAATCCTTTCCGACCAGCCTGGTGGCCAGACAAGGAAAACCCAAGACTGCGATTCAGGTGCTGGTAGCTTGTTTCCAATTTTGGACCGCCAGGTTGCTGCACAATTTCCTGCAGGTCATCCTCCTTCTGCAGGATTTCCTTCATCTTCTGCTGGAGCACGCCTGAGATGGCATCAGTATTTCGGACTCAGAATACTTTCACGATCACAGGCCGGCAGCTGTCATGTCGAGCATGGGAAGTTGCACCAAGGAGCTGTACTCTGCGTCGTATTTCTCAAAATACGGCTCCAAGATGCCTGAAGAAGCACTCGTAGCACAACCAGTGCTGACACCAAGAGGGAAGAGCAGAACAGTCTGCATACCAAGTTGCGAATGTATTTAGAGAAGGAGATGTTCCAGTTCACTGAAGGGAAATGCTTTCGCTGTGCCAGCTTCCTGAAATGCAGGCAATTCCCCCTAGCCGCCCGCCCTAAGTCTCGGTGGATTCCGAAACATCCAGTACTCAATACACTCTCAGGCTGCTTACAAACTCTCTATACTGACATCCCACGGCAGGCGTCTTGTCAAGGCCCCAGAAGACCTGGACGATACTCAGCGTGGCCGATGTCACCGGGTCCGTGAAGTCGCCACCTCGTGAAAGGAAACAGCCCTCTGAAGGTCAAAGAGACGCCGAGCTCAGGAGCTCAGGCCTGGCGGTGACACTGCACCGACGATGGTAATGGAGCCCTGGCAGCGAGGCCCTGTTTTTGCTGAACTTACTCGGCCAAACACAAAGGGAACTGGACACCGCGTCTTCCCGTGCCTCACGTGGCGGGTTTCCGAGGCACTGAACGCGGCCACTTCGCTCGTAGAAAGAGGCCAGACGCGCTCCTGCACACCCGAAACTGGATGCGCACGGCACGATGCATTGCCCATGATCTGGCTGTGCGTCACTCGTTCGCCATGTCCCACTCCTAGATAAGCAGGGTAGCCGGCATCTGCCGGCATCTCTGCCAGTCGTCCAGAAATTTCTCGAAGTGCTTCGGCCCATCGGCTGGTGCTATCAGCCATCATGGCTACCTTAGATTCTTGCCAGCTCCCTTTCAGGAACACTCGGCTTTCACAGTTGAGGCTCGTAAGCTTGGGAATTTCCGAGTTTGTTTTCGACCTGTTTTGGCAGACACAGTGCCACGAGTTAGAAAAAGGCCGAACGTTCGGCCCCAGCGTTTCGAGCTGAGGCACGTTGTAGCCCATGTCACGGAAGTATTCTGCCGTTGTCACGCCTGCATGCACTCAAACTTTTAGAAACTGTGGACTCCGTCAACGACGGAAAGGTGCATACATGAAGTCAGAGTTCGCCTGCAAGTGAAAACGTGCATGGCTGTTGCAGAGCCATTGCCAAGCACAAAGTCACTACAGTACTTGTGGTCACACCAAACCGCTGCCTGTGTAAATCGATGCTTCTCGTGCAGCCACCGGCATGTTCGAGGTATTCGCCACAAGGGTGGTTCGCTGCATGATTGGCTCTTCCTGCAAGGTCTCATGTTTGCGCCCTTGGCCTTCTGCTGGACTGTTGCTGGGCCAGATTTCAAGGGGGTCTCCATGCCTTGCCGTCGATCATGGTCGTCAACTCTGGGAAGTCTGTGAGCACTTCTGCCATCTCATTACCACGCTCGCCGCATCCGACCTCAGAGTTTGCACCGGAGGTTCCAGGATCTCACAAGACAGCCGGGAGGTCTGTTGCTGCCTGGACGCATAGACCACGCAGTCAGCGTTAGAGTACTTCGACAATGCCTGGACTCGAGTCAGCTCAAAAATCCCGTGCCTTAGAGCAACCAAGCCCCGCCTGCGAGATGACTGTCTTGCCGCACCCGAAGGCTCCCGGCACTGCGGCCGTACCGCCTAGAGTGACGGGAAAAAGAGCGTCGATAACCTCAATGGACAGGACCAAGATCTGGATTTCAAGCTAACGGCGGCTCTCTCTTTGCTGTGCTAGCGATGTAGACTGAGGGCATATTGTGGGTGCGCTTTCTCTCTCTCTCTCTCTCTCTGTCCCTTGCTCTCGCTCGTTCTTTCTCTCTTTCCCCGACACCGGGACTTGTTACAGCCCACAATGCCCAGAAATTACGCGCACCCGCCCTCTTACAAAATTTCGAGGATGGCGGCTTCGATGCGTAACGGTCGATACGAGTTGGTGGAGCCTGTCCCTAGCTCGAGCACCCTCCACTGCAGAGTCCAGTATTCGCTTCGCTCCCGGGGTCGTCTGCTCTCCCAACTGGTCTATTGTCCTCCAGGTACTACAGCATAAAGATTTACCACCGAACGATGTCCACGGACTGCTCACTCTCCGTGAAAACTGCAGAGTCTCTGTGACTAAGAGCTTGGGATCCACTTCAATGCGTAGGCCGAGCATCTCCAGTTCATGAGCCAAGAGCCTAGTTTTGCTTTGCTTTGCTTGGGGCTTGGGGCGGGAACAGTCCTCCCGTCGCGCGCGGGTGCGCTGCCCCATCCATTCTTTTGAATGAATGGGCTCGGCCTTTGCAGGAACGTGTGCCTCCTTGTTGAAGGCGTGTGCCTCTTGGGTGGCGTTGAGGCCCACCGACTTTGTCACCAATCAGGAAGGTTAAAGGAAGAATGCTCGAAAAGAAAAGCGTGTGCACGAGGGCTTGCGAAAACATGCTGTAATTAACGGCCCCGCAAACCGTGTGCTTGCTGCGGGCACTCCACTTTGAGGTTCGCGAAAAGTTTGTGGCGCATTCTAACTAGTTCAAGAAGTAAGGTGCAGCGGTATGGTGCACTTTTCTTGTGTTCGAAGCGTCAGCTGGTGTTGTACACGGATTGCCGGGTATCCCGGCGGCATTGCAAAAACTAAGGCGAGCAGAAAACTACACTGCCTCACTGCTCCTCTGGTGTCACTGCCGTCGTGCTTTGTCCATTCGGATGGCCGTAAAAGGGTGCTTGGTTGTGCACTCGGGGGATGGTGTCCCCTTCTCTCCATCGTAGGGTGTGGTTCTCACTCTTGGCGTTCCTGCCATTTGCTCAGTCATCCGCGCGTTCTTGTCCCCCTCCCATTCAGCGGGTAGTTTTGTGTCTGCATTTGATCGGCGCCGAGGGAGGGGTGCTCGTAAGTCGTCTTCTCCTGGTGCACGGCTGGTTTGTCCACGTAGTTCTCGAGGGTCCGCGGGATCACTGCGAGTTCCACGGTCTTGTTGCATGCTGCCTCCCCTACTGCTGGGCCACCCTTCGGGGCAAGCCCTCAGGGGCCAGGTTCAAGGAAGGTTTTACTCAAAGTAGGCGAGGGGCCCTTGCGATCCAAATGTTACGGCGTGTGACTCAAGCCACCCCACCCGACGGAGCGTCCACCCTCCAGGGAGGCAGAGCTAACACTCTGCCACCCCGGAGGGCCGTCCCCGAGTGCCTCACGACGAGGCGGCAGATGACTTGAGCCAAGATGGCCCCAACTGTCTCTGTCTCTGTCTCTCTCTCTTGCTTGCATGCGGTCAAGGTCAATGCGGACGCATCACCCCGCGCGCGAGCGCGCCCCGACGTCCTCCAGTCTCTTCTAGGCTCTCTCTCTCTCTTTCTTTCGCCAGGGCTATGGCGAAGGGGAAGTTCCCCTACGCCGCGCGCTGGTGCGCCCCCGACAGTTGCGGGTGGCAAGAGTTTTTGCGTGCAAAACCCTCGGCTCATCCCAGACGTATTGTCCAGGCAACTTCACTGGGCGACTGCACTCCACAAGGCCGAAATTCTCAAGCACAAAGCTAGCCGAAACGGTCGCATGGCATAAGAAACCAAAGCGCTCAGTGCAGGCCTTGGGCGCTCTCTCTCTCTCTCTCTCTCTCTCTCTCTCTCTCTTCCGGGTAGGAGAGAAGGGCAGCGTCCTGGCCCTTCTCCCGTGCGGTCCGCACACCCGCAACGCTTGGCGGGACGAAGTCCCCCCCAGGGTGTCACGACCCCAGAGGGCTCGGCTGTACGGAAAAGAGGGTGCGCACGGTCATTGTTTGGCCAGGGGTGCAGTGTTGGGGACTTTTCGTCGCCCATTGCAATCACGGCAGAGTTGTTTTCGCCCCCAAAACAGTCCTAAGAACCTACTACCGCGCAGTGTGCAAAGCAGAAAACAACATGCTGAAAACGACATGCGGCGCTCGACTGCACCGGCAGGGCTTCCCGCGGTTCGGCTCATTTGAGCACTCAGTTTCCCTCTCAGACGCCACCGTACTGCTCGTTGGAGCGCTCAGTCCCCCTCTTGCCACTGTACTTCTTGCGCTTGAGAGGTGGTTTATCAGGAGCGGCACCAGCTGGATGTACTCTTCGACTTTCCCCCACCGCCGTGCTTCTTTCTTGTGTGTCCGCTTCCATTGCTACTCGTAGGAAGTGGTCGGCGATGCCAGCCGTCCCCCGCGTTGAGCTAGAGGTTGGTCTCCCCGAGCTCTTCGGTTTGGTAACACGCAGACTGCGTGCTTGGTGCGAGTGACTCTTTCCTTGCACTACGAACTGCCTGGTCTTCTTGCCTTCCTTGATCTTCTTCGCGAAGTTCTCCCCCGCTTTGGCACTGCTACTGTTGGCGTGGGTTTGTACATTCTCCTCCACGACCACGGTTGCCACCCCGGCCTCATCGTTGATGTCTTGCAGAACTCTGGAGTAGAGTTGCTCTGCTGCGGCTTCCTCTGTGTTGCCGTGCTCCCTGGTTCCCTTAGACTCAGGGTGCGCGCTGGAACCATCAGCGGCGCTGCCCGTGTGTCCCCCGACGTTGACTCCGCAGATCTTCTTGAGGTCGGTTTTGGAGACATTCCCGAAGACAGTTTCGATGGCCGCTCGTGTTGGCCAAACTGTCTCCCCCGCCTCATCAGCAGACTCATCTTCGAGGGATCCATGTAAGTCCCCCGCTGGGCTTGTAGGGCTGTTCACCATGGGAACAGGTAGGTCAGGTGTAGAAGGTGCCGCTTCCCCCGCTGGGTCACTCCAGTCTGGATCCGGCGTTCTTGGAGCGACATCCAGCGCTGGGTCTGTCCAGTCGGGTGCAGAATGTCCTCCTCCGCTAACGGGTCGTTGTGAGGGCACTTTGTTCGAAGGAGCTTCTTCCCCACCTTGGGCACACTGCCTCGACGGCTGAGAGGGTTGCAGGGCAGGCAGCGATGGAGTGCCGCTGCCTCTCCCCCGGCCGGTGCTCTGAAGGACATGGTTCACTTCGGCGAAAGGCACCCCCAGCTCTCTCTGGAACCTAATCTTGCAAGCCGTATGGAGGTCCTTGGCGAGGAGCGGGTTGTCCGTGAGCTGGTCGATGATCTGTTCCCGCATGTCCTCCCCGTCGAACACTTTGAGCATCATCATGGTCTCGTAGGCGAACTCGGCTAGCTTGTTGACCAACTCCGAGCTCTGTTCTTCCCCCAGCTGTCGCATAGTGCTGCGGTTGACAGTCTCCCCCGGGACATGTAGCAGCCCTGCAGCTTTGTCCCACCAAAGTTGTTGGCCGAGGAGCGGTTGGTAACGATTAGTTACCCAGGTGCGCGCTGAGCGCCTCTGTTGGTGATTCCCCCGAAGTGGGTCAGCACCAGGTTCTCCACTTTCACTTGTGGAGCTCGTGCGCTCCTCCGCGGTATCATCCTCTGTGTCAGGCTCTGGCGGTCCCCCGGTAGCTGGTGGAGGAGGGACTGCTGTGCTAGCGCTTGGCGAAGACTCCCCCGCTGCTGGGAGTTTGCGGCGCCCTTGCGGCACCCCGTAGTACTTGCATCCAGGTGCGAGGCGGTTACGGTTATGGGCTACGTGGCGGCCCATGTTCCCGCTGTTACAAATGTAACACTGCTCCACTTCCGAGGTCGCCATGGCTACTTGTTTGGCTGCGTCTCGAGGTGCTGGCTGCGGGTGCGTAGGCGAACTGCACATGACACTGGCACAGAATTGCACTGCTCTCAGCAAGACGAACTGACAGTTGCTCTTCTTTTGGTTGCTTTCTCTGGTGCTGTAGGGTGTGTGGGCTTGTGGTGTTGCTGGTGCAAGCTGTGTTGTCGTGCAGAAAAGGGTGCAAGAAGGTGTTTTCCGGTGTTGTGGTTGCTGCTCCTCCCTGTCTGTTGCAGCCCCCGCTCCCCCCTTGGCGTCGGAGACCGCAGTTTCTCCGACAAGGTCGTCATTCAACTGTGAGTCGCCGGGCGGGCGGGCCACGTCTCCCATTGGGCAGGAGGTTGTCTTGTATTGCTTGTTGCTTCCCAGTGGCCCATGGTACATCATAGCGGTTCACGAAGGCTTGGGTGAGGTCGTGCCATTTTAGTCGGTCGTGTGCGATCTCCCCCCAGTGTGTGCCTGCAATGGCCTCGATTGCTCTCTCTACGTCCGCTTCTGGGTTGAAGTGGCCCACATGGGTAACTCTCTTCTTTCGCGGTTTGCTCTGCTGTTCCCGCCAGAAGGCAAGGTTTTTCCAGGTGACCATTGCATTGACTTCGTCCCCTCCGCGGGCCATGTGCCCCCAAAGTGTCCAAATGCGTCGCAGGATGTAGGTTGACCATCTTTCGCCCCCCATGCGGTGCAAGTGCACTCTGGCTGTTCGTAGGCTTCGTGTGTGCCAGTTGGCCCACGCCTCTGTGGGTTGCCGGTGCAGGAAAAGCATTCCCCGCAAGTGCTGCATTTGGAGGGAATTTGCTGCTTTGAGAAGCCGGTGGTGCACTGGCCATGTTTCGGCGGCGTAAAGGGCTGAGTTGCGGACCAAAGTGGTGTATGCAGTCCACCTGGTGTTGATGTGTGTGCGGGCCATGAGGATCTTCTTGTGCTTGGCGAAAGCTTGTCTTCCGCGGCGGCTCATTTCTGCAACCAGTGCCGCTGTTTGTTCCCCGAAGGTGATGGGGGAACCCAGCGTTGTGATGACGGTCTTGTGTGGGCCGCATTCCACGGTCTCGCCTCCAATGTTGAAACTCCCCCCTCCGGTTGGTTGGCTGTAGAGTATGGCTGTTTTGGTGGGGTGGATTTCGAGGCCATCAGTTGCGAGCTCCTCTTCGAGGGAGGACAGCGTCCTCTGGAGGTGGTCTCGGTCTTGCGACCAGAGATAAGTATCATCCAGGAACGATCCCCCGGTTCTTGGAGGTGGTGGTCCGCCTTTAGCGTCTGGTGGTTGTTCCCCCGCTGCTGCAATTGCTGTTTGGAGGTCTCGTGCCACAATGGCTCCAAAAAGGTCCGGAGAGTCTGGGGAACCTTGTCGAATGCCGTTGGTTTGTGGGACAGGTGTGATGCTGTCCCCCACTGCAACGTTGAGTGAGCGTGTGTGTAAAATGCTCAGCCAGAGCAACGCCTCCCATGGCATCCCCCCACCGTCTGTAGGTACAGGGCATCTTGAGGACGGGACGCCCCCCACTCTGGCGGCAACGAGCTCGCTGAGACTATGCTGCCAGACACTATCGAATGCTTTGCGGATGTCCAACTTGATGAGCCACATCCCCACCCCCCAGTCGCGCGCCATTTGTGTTACGCGGCGAATTGTTGCGATGAGTTCCACCCCCTGCCTGCCTTTGCGCGCCCACTGCAGAAAGGCGCCTGATCTCAGCAGGTCTCCCCCTCTGGCAAGCAGCAATTGCGCCAGCCGTTTGAGCAAGGTTGAACTTAACGTGATGGGTCTAGTTTCCCCCCAGTGGAGTGGCTGTGGAATCTTGGGTAGGAGGACTGTTATCCCCTTATCCACGCTTTCCGGCACCTTCGCAACGTAGAAGATGTCATTGAGGACGTAGAGGATTTTGTCCCCCCAGTAGGGGTCAGCCAAGAGCGCACGGGCAGCTTCATGGGAGATGCCGTCGGGCCCTGTGCTCTTGTTCTTTGCCCAGGTAGCTGATGTATGTTCGAGCTCGTGGCGTTGGAAAGGCTGCCAAGGTGTGATCTTGCACTTCCCCCGAAGTTGATGTTGTAGGGCAAGGATCCGTGCCGTACTATGTACTGGTTGCGGCTTTGCGAAGATGCCTCGCATGTGCTTGCTGAGTTCCTGCTGCCACTGCCCATCATCTTGCAGGTGTAGGTGCCATCCTTTTTTGGTGCTTGCATGGTGTAGAGACCTCATGGCTTTCCAGTCGAGGGTTGCTGCAAGGTTGGCTTGTTTGGCTTCCCATGCTCGTCGTTCTTGTTTGCGTTGCTTGTGTACTTGCTTCCAGAGCGTTCGGGAGGCTCCCCCGGGCTGCGAGTGTTGTGCTTGCCGCCTGAGTTGTTTGAGCGCCACGCTCTCCGTGAAGCGGTTGCAGCCTTTGCTGGTGTTGTAATAGCTTTGGAAATAGCTGCTAGTGTGTGGCAGGGGTCGTCGCCTGTCGGAGCGGGCACTCGGAGGAGTTGGGAAACTTGGTTGTCGGGCCGTAGCTTGCGTGGCCCCCAGGTGGATTGTACCGCTCCTCCTCCCTTGTGTGCGACGACAGGGACCTTCACGGCGTCATGGTCCGAGGCTGCCCTATCCTTGCATGAGCATACGGAGCCACCCCCTACGCCCCCCCCACGTACGATGATGTAGTCGAGGCGGCGGGGTTGCATCAAGTGGTTGTAAGGAAAGTAAGTGGGAATGTCAAGTTGTTGTGGTGGTAGTGCAAAGTCCTGATGTGCCATCCACTGCTGGATGATGTCCCCTCTGCCTGTTTGTGGAACCCCCCGGGGTAAATTGGGATGGCGCGTGGTGAAGGTCTCATTGGCGTCGAAACCAATGTAGGCTTTCCCGGGTCCGCTCAGTTGTTCTCCCCAGTCCTCAAGAATTTGTTCGGTGTGTGCAATGGTGGCATGATGCGGGATGTGTCCTGCCAGGACCCGGCAGGTTTTGGTGGTGAGTTTGTTCTTGAGTGTTGTGGCCACCCCTGCTGCTACAACTGCACTGTGGTGGTGAGCGAAAAGCTGGGATAGGTGTGCAACCGCCTCCCCCCTGAACTCTCCTTCTTGTTTGCCAAAGACAATCTGCCAGTGCTCAGATTCTTCGTGAAACAAGCCAGGCTGCGTGATGATTTCTTGCGCCAGGACCACGTCAGCGCATGCCAGTTCTGAATTCCCCCGGAAACTTTCGAGGATGTCCAGCATCTTTTGGGCCGAGACACCACCGACATAGGTGAGACAAGGGCTTGCCGGCTGTAAGGTTGCCAGCGCTTGCTTGGTCGGGCGTGATTCCCCCCCGACCTGGGGATGAAACTGAATCTCCCCGAAATCGTCTCAGTTGAGCTCCGCCTTAAGCGGGCCCCACACTTTGTCGACCTCTTCACGTGTGTGACGGGTGGCCTTGGCGATCGCGTCCAGGTCGATCCACCCCGGGCCAGCTTCTTCAGTTCCCCGTGGCTGCTGAGCGGAAGCAGAGCTCACTTTGACTGCGTCCACCCAGGAGCTTCCAGTGCTGAACTCGGTTTGTAAGAAGGCTTTATCTCCCCCAAGCGTGAGGTAAAGCCGCTTGGTTTTCGCAGCAAGGCGGGCTCGTCTGCGGCGATCTGGCGGCTGGGACATAGCGATCCAGACTCGCTTGGTAGATCCATCTGGCCGTGCTCCTAAGCATACGTTGGCCCCCCGGACTTTGGTGATGACCTCCTGTACTCGCTGGCGTCGCTGTTCAGCGTGCTCCCCGGGTCTGTCATCGATGGGAAGGATGGCGTATCCCCTCCGAACACCAGGAACAAACATAGCTT
This sequence comes from Symbiodinium sp. CCMP2592, assembly GCA_905221615.1. NCBI lineage: Eukaryota > Dinophyceae > Suessiales > Symbiodiniaceae > Symbiodinium > Symbiodinium sp. CCMP2592. The sequence goes on from CAJNDT010000525.1 coordinate 39,371, forward strand.
GTAGGTCAATCGGTGCGTCCACCGCGTTGAGCAGGTCCGAGACAGCCTCCTTCGTAGTGGCTGCATCTTGATCGGCCTCCCAGCCTCCAATCACCAGTGCTGGTCGGCGTCCAGGTTCAGAGGGAAGGACTGTGCTCCCCGCGGTGGAGCTTCCCCTCCGTGCTTCTCCAACTGCTCCAGGCGGTAAGTGACTTCTCGGTTCGCATCTTGCAACTGCTGCAGAACTTCCCCGTGTGCTGTATGTTTTCCGGACACTTCATCCAGGAGGTTGATGGTCTGCTGCATCTGGGTGGTGACTTGGTGTTCGACCTTGTCGATCCGGCGACCAAATCCCCACAGCTCTTGCTTAAACTCCGACATGGCATCTTGGAGCTCCCCCCGGACGGCTTCACGTATGACGTCAATGGTGAGTGTTGCGTTCTCAGCGTCCGGCACTTTACGCTTCGGGGCTCCAGCAGGTCCCCCAAGGCGGTCGACAGCCATGTCTTGTGTTGCTGCACTGCTTTGCGCGGCCATGGTTCCCCCAGGAAGATCACTAGGTTCGCGAGCTGCAAGTAGATATCACGTCCCTTCCTGCAATGGGCTTGATCTCCCAGCCTGGTTGGACCGGTCCTAGTGTACTTGCGGGTAGTTCACCTGTAGTGCCGCCAAGCCGGTCTGGTAGCTGTAGTCAAGCTCCCCCGCACGCCTCGAAGAGGGATCACGTCGGGCTGCACTCTTGACGTACTCGCCCAGCACAACCCCGGCGATGTACAGCGCACACTTGCCGTTCCCCGTGTACAGCAATCGCGGCAAAAGAGAGAGGAAGGAAGCAAGCCCTCGGTTTGGAGTGCAAGGTGGCAAAGCGAGCGAAAGGAGAGAAAGGAAAGAGAAAGGGGGCGGAAGCCACCTCGTCACCCTTGAACCGCTCACGGCTTGAGCCAAAATGGCTACTCTCTCTCTCTCTCTCTCTCCTGGGCTTGAGGGCCGGTCAAGGCCCCCGGGCTTCAAGCCCACCCGATGTCTCTCTCTCTCTCTCTCTCTCTCTCTCTCTCTCTATCTCTCTCTCGCCTGCTTGCTAGCTGGCCGTGTGTGATGCTAGTTGATCTGCTTTGCTGTTGCTGAAACTGCTAACAGGTCCATGCAAGCCACGCGCTCGCAGGTAAGCAGGGCTTCCTTACCCTGGAGCTTCCTGGGATCAGGGCACGATGCAAACTGCAGGCAGTACAGCAGCGGCGGGACTGTGTGCTCTGTGAATGTGCCAAGGAGCTCCACAACAGGTCGTGCCTCTCGCACAGGCCATCTCCTTCGTGTCGAGATCTGTAAGATTCTCGAACCGCCGACGCCCGCAGCTTGAACGTTCAGCTCTGCCAAGCTGCTGGAACAGCTCGACCTTCATCGCCTTTCCGGACTCCTCAACCTCTACCACGGGAGTTGCGACTGTGTACTTGCCCGCGGGCATCACCTTGGTAACACCTCAGCTTTGCGCATGCGCGCATGCAGGATGAAACTGAAGCTTTTGAGAGCTCCCCTTTACTTACCCAACCCTGCCACGGCACGTCCCTTTACGCCAGGGGGAACCATGATCATGTGTCTCTTGAAGAGCCTGAGACTGACTTTGAGTTGAGCCCATCGGCATGCTCTGGAAAAGACTGTGCCGAGTCAAATTCTCTTCCACCAATGCTGCGACAGCACTCATGCCACAGAGCCGAAAGAACGCAAAAAGAGGCGACTTCCAGGGCGTTCAGTGTGTATCTGAGCTTGAGGAATCCTGCTTGCCGGCATGACACCCGTTCTCGCGAACCACGCCGACAACATCACCTCCGGTGACAAGGTCGCCCACCTCGCAAGGGCCAAAGACTGCCAACTCGTTCGTTTGTTATTGCAACACAGATCTGACAAAGCATGTACCCTAAACTTGTCTGAATTGATTCACCTCCGACTCAAACTGCCTTGATGTTGTTCTCTGGAGTATAATCCCACTGCTTCTCGCGATCCAGGTTTGGCACATCCACCCCTCGCGGGACGAAAACGCTCTGCGCAAGCTGCTGAATTCGCTCCAGTGGTCGCTGGATGCCGTCCTGGATTCAAGGCACGGAAACTCATTGACTCGTTCATCTCATCTCGAATCTTTGCTGTACTGGCGAGCTGCATAGATTCCGTCAAGGATTCCAGGACCCAACTCCAGAGAAAGCGGCAAGCCCGTCTTCACCAGGGGGTCACCAACTGTCAAGCCGGAGGTATCCTGTCACAAAAAGCTCGGCATGCAGGCGCTTCCAACGAAACCTTGCAACAGTTCCTCTTCTCATGTGCACCGACCGGACCTCGTACACCTGGATACTCGCCGTGTCGCCCTCGAGCCGGATGATCTCCCCCACCAGGCGGTCCTTGCCCACTCGGACCACCTGCAGAGAAACACCCACGGCTGAAGGGACATGCAGTCGCTAAAGGCCTAATAGTGATTCGCGCCTCGTACATCTTTGTGCCTGACATGTTTTCAGCGACCACCAAGGGGCCGGACACCTTCATCACGGTTCCTGCAAGGGCAAAGGATTGTCGGAAGTTTTGTCAGTTCCGTAGCCTTGCAACTCGTTCTTGCCTGTGGCCGACATGGTGCCAAAATTGTAGAGGCAAAAAGGTCAGGAAGGCTGAAACTTGAAGGAAACTCCTGTCTTTTTTGAGCCCTGGTCTGCGCAACATTTCGGAATTCAACGTGCTGCCGGTTGGTGCATTCCCTCGTCTTCATCTCCAACAAACTGAGGTGTAATGCTGCCACTCTTGAGGTCGCGGCCTGGGATCCATAAAGACCCGCTTGCTCTCCACGATTGCTGACGAATTCACCCTCGCAGCTCTCGTAGAGAGTGTCCTGGCAGGCCATGTTATGACTTCTCCTGCTGCAGGCAGGCTGCACATCCAATTGCTGACCTGGACATCGGATGCTCGGCGATGTCGAGCATGCCATTGAGCTTGAGCGCTTGTGGGCGCAACCTGCTCGCTCTGCATATGTCTCGCTAAGCCATCTGCAATCGGACGCTCAATGGCTCTTTTGTTCTCTCGAAGCAAAGCATGTCTTGGCAGCTCCAAACAAGCACTTCCAGACAGTGCCCGTTTTGGGCTCCCAGCAAGGGAACCCAAACTGGGATGAGCCCTGAGACCGTCCACACAAAAGGCAGACTTCAAAGCGACTCAGTGCCCATCCGAGCCCTGAAGCTGGTTGCTAGTCGCAACCCTCGCCCTTTCGGTTATCTTTATGCCGAAAGCTGACCAGTCTTCAGGGCTTGTGAGAGCCAACAGCCATGCCCGCACATTAGCCAGAAGACTGTCCAAGCTCATGGTCTCAGGAACTGTGCCCGTTCAGTCGTTCAGTCCAAGAGTAGACGAGAATCTGAAAGAACTGCCGCACAACTGAACAGCATAGAAGAATGCCGCAGCAGATTGCGCCGTGGCAAGCTTCTTGCAAGTACTTGGACTGGACATCACCTGGATGCCTTTAACAAGGGCTTCGCAGCGTGCCGCAGCTCGTCAGATCAACTCCTGGGAGTGACCCGCAGCTTCATCGCAACCAGGAAGCGCTCATCCTCCGAAACAGCACCTAGCAGCGACAGAACCTAAAGATGCCATCTTCTTTTCGAGAGCAACATCCGGCAAACACTTCGCTGGCCTCCATGCTCGAGGTCCATGGGCCCCATGGTGCCACCCGAGTTGATGCCACGGAAGGCCCTGGGATTGGTGTCCGATGCCTCGCAGAGTTCGAAATCGCCGTCACGAATGAGGCAAGCGGCTACAATCAAAGTCAATCTTGGCCAGGCAAAAGAAGTTGAGGCTTTTTTTCCAGTCAAGCACTGAGATTAGGATCGCACCGAAAGCCTGCGCTTTGCTGGATCTGGCAGTTCAACCGACGTCTCGGCATCGCGAGAGTCAAGGAAATCTAGGCACTTTGTGCTGCATCATGCGCTGCGGCATGCACAGCCGGGACTCAAAAGCGGCGCACTTCCCACCTCGGCCAAGGAGGGTGAGGATGCTGAGGAGTGAGGAGGGTGAGGAGTGAGCAGTGAAGAGAGTGAGGAGGGTGAGGAGCGAGGAGGGTGAGGAGCGAGAGTGAGGGGAGTGAGGAGAGTGAAGAGAGTGAGCAGAGTGAGCAGAGTGAGGAGAGTGAGGAGGGCGAGGAGCGAGAGTGGACAGAGTGAGGAGAGTGAGGAGCGAGAATGAAGAGAGTGAGGGGAGTGAGGAGCGAGGAGTTTGAGGAGAGTGAGGAGCGAGGAGTGTGAGGAGAGCGAGGAGGGCGAGGAGGGTGAGGAGCGAGAGTGAGGGGAGTGAGGAGGGTGAGGAGGGTGAAGAGACAGGAGAGTAAGAGATACGCACAAGTACATGCAACCCTAAAAAAAAAACAAGAAGCATCCGGCCTCCAATCCGTCCTTGACCGTGTGAAGGGTCGTGGTCACTGCTGGCCTGGTGAGCTTGAGAAGCAGCGAAGTCCCAAGGAGCTCACAAAGCCTAGGACTTAGTACCTTACTCTCTATGTTGGCTCTGATTTGTTTTCGTTTGTTCGGTTTGTATCTGCATATGAGTTGCCCAGGTCCTGCAACAGAAACCTTGCAGAGTCCAGCACAACATGAGCAGCAAGAGACACTCCCACCGAGCCTCAGCGTCCAATGACGGCAGCAGGCTTTCGCATCCTCCTGTGATGCTGGTGTCAAACCTCTTACTCTTCGGCAAGTTTCCAGGCACAGCAGCAGCAGCCTCTGAAGCTGCCTGCAGCTCAGGATCATCCTTGATGAGGTGATGCAGCTTGAGATGCTCCAGCACCTCTTTCCGGAGGTTCGCCGGCAAGGCCTTGGGGCCTTGAACTTGATCAAGGCCTTGCCGGCGAACCTCCGGAAAGAGGTGCTGGAGCATCTCAAGCTGAGGCGCGGGGCCTTCAGCAGCTCTGGGCTTCCGACCTCGCAACAGTCGGGCCGCCGGGCCGCCGAGCTGCTGCTCAAGTGCTTCCCGGTCCCAATCCCAGCTGGGAGGAGCCTGGGCTCCTCTGCCATTGCCGTCACTGCGGTCCGAGGCTCTGGAAGGTCTGCCACAGTCTCCTCAGAGTCGCCATACAGGCGCGCCTTCTGCACTTACAGAAGGGGACGTCGCATGCTCCTCGATCTGCTGCGTTGTTAGTGCTCGTGCAGCGTCCTCTTCCTCGAGCTGCTCTGTCCTCAGAGCTCTTGCTGCCTAGTCCTCCTCTTCGAGTTGCTGCACTGTCAGAGCTCCCTCTGCGGAATCCTCCTCCTGCGACTCTCGCGAAGCCGCCTCCCCAGCTCTCGACAGCACCTGGACGTGCAGGGTTTTGTTTTCTTCCTGGGTCGCCTCACCAGCATCTCGAACCATTTCGCTGCCTGCGGCAGCACGCCGTAGCCGCTCCTCCCTGCGGAGGACGACGAGGCTAGACTACAATCCTGGCGCCTGCTTAAGCATCCAGCCAAGATCTCGCAGGTTGGTGAAGCTAACTGCTACAGAATACAGAGTGTGCATGCCTCCACACAAATCTCAGAATCGTCTATCTTCATTTGCTGATGCTTGAAGATGGCAAACAACTTGGGCCTTGATGGTTGCATCCATGAGGGCGTCGTAGGGTGGCGCCAGGGAGAAGCTGAACTTGTGGAACAAGTAGGACAAGATCAGCCTCATTTCCTTGGTAGAGCTTTCACATGCCAGCTCACTGTAGAGAAGACCTCCGACAAATCACACGTTCTCAAGTGAGCCTCCAAGGCCTGTCTGACGAACACGCATGCATGCCTACGTCTTTCGCATTATGCCGTGGAAGTCAGCCAACGGATAATGCCCATGGCAAAGCCTTTTCCAGCGTGAGCCAAGAAGCCATCTGTGCGAAGTTCTTTCCCAAGCAGCTGCGCGGATTGTGCGCAAAAGGCGAGAAGCGGGCGGACTGCGGGGTGCGCGCGGCCATGGGGCAACCCACGCGGGCGAGCTCCTGGCACCCGGCCCCAAGAGGAGAGGTCCCGCAGGTCCCCGGTCGTCCCGGTCCCCGCCTCAGAGGCGAAGCTCCGCCAGGGGTTGAAGGTGTCCTGAGCCATGGGAAGGGGGCAGGTTTGAGTCTGGAGCCATATGGGTGTCTACTTCTAAGTCTTCTAGTTCTAGTTTCTTGCACTCTGCTTTCGAGTCTCCGCGTCTGCTCCCCAAAGCTCTGGGTTTCGATGACGACACCTGCATAGAATCCGCCAGACGTGCAACATCGTGCAACTACAATGACGGCTTACACCAGCACCGTTCCGCTGAGATGACTGCCAGTTGCTGATGGTCACAAACGTGCCCTTGGGAAGAGTGACCTGTCAAGCTTGCGAACCGTCACGAACTGTTCAGCGGCACGGCAATTACCATCTCAAGCATATTGACAGCACCAGCAATGCGACGGCCTTGTTTTCACCTCGGGCCCTGAGCTCTTCTGCAAACCTCGGCGACTGCACCAGTCTTCTTCTTTCGATGTCAGCGGGGTCCCTGGCCCTAGCCAAGCACCCCGCTGCAGCTGCCTGAAGGTGCCATTTGCCACAGCAGGCCACAAGCGAAGCGTCCTTAGATTCGCACAAAGGAGACTACTACGTGAGTCCGGGAGCACCAAAAAAACTCCGAGGGCTGCACTCCGTGATGCATCGGTCCAGGACATCAAACTTGCTCAAGTCCTGAAGGCATTTTGTTCACAAGGAGCCAGTGCCACGTTCGTAGATGGTTGAAGCTGCACGCGCTGGCACAAAACATCTAGTAGATGCATCCACCTTTTCATGCGCCCTATGCCGCTCTGTGCCCCAGATCCTGGTAGGTTGGGTCACGGCCATTCAAGCACCGGAAGAACTGGTCCACTTCCTCCTTCTCATAAGAACAGTACACTACAGCAGACCACGCCAACAGCGTGTCGCCGTAGCCGTGTCAGACCTGGACCTTGCGCTGTATGTCCGGATGGCGGGCGAGCTCGAAGGTCAACCAAGTCATGGTGTGACCTCTCAAGCACGCCGAGCGTTTCCATTCAGTCTGACATTTGCTGCATCTCACCTGTGGTGTCATGGCCCGCAAAGAGGATCAGAAGCAGGTTCCTTAGAGTCTGGGCGACAGCCATCAGGTTTTGCAACTTTTTTGACTGAGGCTTCTTGAGTGGCTTCTTGTCTGCCAAGATTCCCGTAGTCAGTGCTTGCATGGAAATTCCCGGTCTGCAAGGCCCTTGATAAAGGTCCTGCCACACTGTCAGCGCTTACAGTTTGCCGTCGTCTTGCTCCCATCGTGCCTCTTACAGGACATCCGTCGGAAGGAAGGCCTACAATCCAGAGTCCAGAGTACGGGCTCCAACTTCCATCAATGTGTGCATGTCGAACGGCGTCGAATGCAAGGTAGCTGGCAGCGGCCTAAGGTTCGATCCTCTTGTGCCACCTTCATGATCTCCTTCCTCAGATTTTCAGGCGTCAGTGTCTCGGGCACACAACAAGACGATATTCAGAGGCCGCAGATTGCGTTCTGCAGGTCTGATCGTGGCTGAGTGCAGCTGATGCACATCGCGTTGCTGAGGTCACCGAGTTTGGCGTCTGGATGGAACATGAAGGTCTTCCGAATGCCTGATGAACCCAATACAGTAATTGTGCAGACGCCTCTTCGGCACCGCTTGTCCTTCGCAATGCACAACACGGCAACAACGGCAAACGGCCTTGGTTGGTCTCCTCCATCAAGGATTCCGGTGCTCCCAAAAGGGCCAGCTGCAGTTGGGCCTGTGCTTCGTGCCTCGACATGGATTCTCCCCCAGTGGGTTTCGAATTAAACAAGCGATGCCTGACTGACAGTTCAATTGCAGTCATGTGGCAACAAGAAATCGCTCATGTCAACGGGCTTCCCGTCTTTGGCCAGGCTGCCCAATCGATTGGCACAGTCCTGCAACTCTTCTTCCATACTGCTACATCCTGGCCACTGTACGCTAACCTCTACCTCACACTACCCGGGCACGGTGTGCCTTTGCACGCGCCAGGGACACTGGCAATATCTCCGCGAGCGACCTGAGCCAGCTCTTTTGCTGGGTAATTCGGATATCCGGACTTCCATAGAATCAAACATTCCAAATATACATTTCTCAGCACGACGCAGCGGACTTTTTCCAGAGGAGCTGGAAGGGATCAGAGTTGGCAACAGTGCGCCTAGTTACGCACAAAGACCGGCCCGGAGGCCAAAACTAAAATACAGCCTCCGCCGAAGGTGCCTACACGCCCGTAGGCGGTCACTCCCGTAGGAAGTCCGGAGCTCCGGGGATTACCAACCCGAAGCCCAGCCAACGTGGTGGCGGGGAGGTGGTGGCGAGCCGAAACTATCACCCAGCGCGGCATCACTGAGAAAGGCACGCGCAGCTCTACTCTGTTACACGCCGTTCGCAGCACTGAGGGTATTCTCAGCACGACGCAGCGGACTTTTTCCAGAGGAGCTGGAAGGGATCAGAGTTGGCAACAGTGCGCCTAGTTACGCACAAAGACCGGCCCGGAGGCCAAAACTAAAATACAGCCTCCGCCGAAGGTTCCTACACGCCCGTAGGCGGTCACTCCCGTAGGAGGTCCGGAGCTCCGGGGATTACCAACCCGAAGCCCAGCCAACTCCCCAAGCCAACTGTCCAAAGACAGCTAACCTGGCTCCGCCACTCGCCAAAGAGAAGAAAGGCGTTGCTGCAGGGCGGTGACGTGGGCGGGGAGCAGCAACTGCACCAAAGTGGCCCTGGCATCATCTACATAAATGCGGGCAGTGGTCTGGTCCTTCCAACGGCCTTGGACGACGGTGCGGCCGAGGCTTTGAGTGCGCTGGTAGAAGTAGGTGGCTCCTCCGCGACGAAGACAGTAGGGAAGATAATCTTCTGGGAGGAGACCCACCGCTCGCACCAAAGAGGCAAATTCGCGTCGAAAGACCAAGGGTGACGAAGAGTAAATCAGACCACTCGGGCTTGCCCGGTCCCAAAGAAATTGTAAAACCTTTACCAGTTCAGGTTCATGTAGAGAAAGGGACTGCTGAAGACCACGGGAGGTTTTGCTTGAAATAACTGCAATAACAACTTGACCTTGGTCAGGGAAAAGGCGCACATGGCGGTGCTGCAGGGCCAGAAGCTCCATCGTCCGCAAAAAGAAGGCGAAGCCCAACAGGACAATGATAGCAAGGTCTGGGCGCCCCACCTGAAAAGCAGCACTGGCCATGGCTTTGGCCCCCAACCAGGAAAGTGGCGTGGTGCGTTGAGGGAGATGAACCCTCGTCCAGTTCCTGAGGAACAACTGCGAAGCGTGCAGGTGCCCACGGCACCTTGGGTGAAACCGCTTGAGGCCACTCACGACCCAACCTGCAAAGGATAGTGAGTCACCTTCTTGATAAAGGTGGTTGATGTACTCGGAGAGTTCATCATCGAGCTCCGCCATGTCACGGGGGAGCCTGCCCCGTAGGGCGCGAAGGTAAGAAAAGAAAGCCGCCACCGCCCGCTCATAAGAGCGCAATTGTCCGCTGAGTGATCCCGAGGTACCGCAAGTGGTCATTGCGGTTCGTACTTCCTTGAGGCGCCATCGGAGTAGTTCCACTTGCTGATGGTCCACAAAGTCATCGGGATCATTCCAGCGGCGAGGTCAACGGCGGTGATGCGGCGGCAAACTCGATTGAGACGTTTAGAGCTGGATCGTCCCTTGCCCAACACGTAGAAGGTGACAAGGGAGTCCACGATACAGAAAAAGCGCCGGCCGTGCTCTTCAGGGTTTCGGGCGCGGCGGCGGAGCTCCGTCAGGAAAGCGGTGAGCTCGAGGATGTTGATATGCTGTGGCTCCTTCCATGTGTAGGACAAAATGTCTCTCCAGAGCCATCTGAACGCCGGGTAGGGACCCGGCCTGTTGCCTACCACATCCTCGCCTCTGTCTGTAAGGCGAACGTCGCAGCCGGTGTGGTATAGGCGTGGCGGAGGAGCCACTTCAGGTGCTGCGCCTCCTGCTTGGTGTCCATGGTCTCCAGGAAACGGACCGTTTGGGTCACAGCCCAGTCCACCGCCACTTCATCCTGGAGGCCCCTGGTAGCCCCGAAGAGTTGGTGATGCATGAGAGAATCCAAAGTGAGGCTCTTAGCTCCAAATGGCTCGGAAAAAGTTGAGATCAACTCATCGTGCACTGCCTCCATGAAGACCAAGCAAAGGCTCCAGGGGTATTCCGACCCATTCTCCGGGTTTCTCTGCCGTGGCAGGGCTGGAGTGTGACCCTCGCAGTCCGGCTTGTGAAGCACTGCATGGAGAGACTCGGAGTTGTGGACGATTGTGATCCACTCCTCGTACTCCCCACCAAAACAGCAAAGGGAAAAGGTACTCCAGTACCAGTCACCTCCGTAGAGGGCCTTCGCTTCCGCCATTCCCCAAAGGTGGGAGTCGTAGGGATGCTCCAAAGAAGCAAACCTTCCTCGCCTCTTCGCTTCCACCAGGCCCTTGATGGATCTTCGGGCCATGGCGTTCGCCTGGCGAACAGTCACCGCATCATCGCGGCGTAGGTTCGACAACCCCTCAGGCCGATCATGGTCGCGGAAGGCCCTCGGGGCGCGGGTCCATTGGCCCCACTCGTCTCGCACCCAATTCCCACGGTCGGTGGAAAAGGTATGCCTGTCGGGGGACCAATGAGACCACTTGAGGCGACCCTCGTTCTCGTAGTCGTCGAGCCTCTCCTTGCCCTCTTCGGTCTTGATATCCCAAGTATCGCCTTCGATGGCGATGTCCAACGGGGGCTGCGTCTCAATCCCCTTGAGCCCTGCTGCCTTGGTGAGGGCAAACCCGGGACCAGAGAACCTCTCTCCGAAAGCAGGCGCGGTCCACCATCTTCGGCAGCACTCGTTGCCATGTGCCCGGGCACAGCGAAGTGTGCACAACGACAGGCCACACTTGCGCGGGCACGGGTAAGTGCGCCGCGCTGGCCTGTCCAGCGGGGTGGCGCAGGCCCCACAAAGGTTGTTGTCCTCGACGGGCACCGGAAGGAGCAGGGACTTGTCCTTAAACACCTCGGCAATAGATGCCCCCCCGCCCGTAGGCGACGCATCAGTGCAACTGATGGTTCCAGAGATCTCCGAGGAGAGGTCCGTCTCGGCAAGAGGCGCCAGGATCGTAAAGATCAACACCTCGTCGATGACCGAAACCGGCAGGGTAATCTCGGTTCCGTGCCTGGCCCAATCCATCACACCATAGACTTCCTGGAGCACGGAGTAGAGCGGCCTGCGGAAGGCTGCAGCGAAAGCGGCTTTGCCGGCCCAGTGGCGCAGGCAGAACTCGTTGAGGACGTCCATACTCAAGAGTCCAAGACCTAGCTCAACCAGCTCACACGTTTTGTCGTACCCATGCCGGAGGATCTTTTCCTTTCCCAGGATCTCTCCTCCTTGGAGGGTTCCCCTCAGCGACCCGCTCAGTTGCTTGCCAAGGTTCCGCGGGAGCCCCAACATCTCGCAGGCCGTGATGAACCGAAGGTGGTTTTCTGAAGGGGTTCCCTCAGACGATTCTGCGATCTCTTTCCTCAGGTAACGGATCTCATCGAAGTTGTCGAGGTAAAGAATCGTGTGGTCGTCGGCCTCGGGAAGTTCCCGGTCCTTTCTCACGTCCCCGTAGGGAGGAACTTTGGCGATGGAGTACGCGATGTGCCGAATCGCGGCCTGGATGAGGGTCACCGCCGAAGTCCAGCCCATTGGGACCACCCGCAATGCAGGCCGTACCATAGTCGACCTCGACATCCCCAGGGCATCCCCCCGAACCTTCTTCGCAAAGCTGAAGAACGGGGCCCAGTCGAGGGGAAGACGGAACAGGTTGAAGGCCGACTGAAGGTCCTCAGAGTCGAGGACCATATAGCTGTCCTTCTCCGCCATCACCGCGGTCAACTGGCCAATGTACGGGAGGCTGTCCTGCGTCCCCGGCAACAAACGCATTGCATCGTTCATTGGGCAGAGGATCGAAATAAACCTCTGGGCCTTCTCTGGCCGACCATCCACCACCTTGACCTTTGAGACCGCGCCGGCACCGTTGGTGATCAGGTGCCCCTGCCGATCGACCGGCACATCCTCGTCGGCAACAGCCACAAACATTCCTCGGTCGTGACCGGCCTTGACGATCTTGAACCATTCCTCGTCGTCGGCTCTTACCCTAGAGCCCCTGTGCCGCACGGGAAGCTCAGTTTCGGGGAGGAGGTACTGCTTCGGGTTTTCCAAGGCCTCCTTCAGGTCATCCGGCAGGCAGTCCTTAAGATCCACCACGGCCGCAGACCCCGGCTTGGGCCAGGCCTTCAAGATTTGCCCGAAGTTCAGGTCCATCATGTGGTCCACAGGCTCCCCGTTGTAGTCAAACCTTTTCCCCTTCAACTTTTGGATGGCTTCCTCCGCTGTCGCCATCCTATTTAAAGTTCAAGGCGAGGAAGCGGTCGACCTGTGCGGCCACCCTAGCGACCGCTCGGAGGTGACATCTGGTCAGCGACCTGGACATCGGCACGCACACTGGGGAGGACCACCCAGCACAGTAGAGGAAGTTGAGGGCGGTGAACACGGAACGAACCCAATGCATGTTGGCCTCCGTCACGCCCAAAAGGCTGGGGGTAATGAGCCCGGGATGTATCGGGAGCACGTCCTTGTTCCTTCTTGCCCGGCCTCTGGAGGCTGAGGTGGACTCGGCGCCCGGGGGCAGCTCCTCTGGATTGCTGTACTCCCGCGTAAAGGCTCCGAGGCCGGACTTCAGGGCTAGAATGGCCTCGATGAAGACCTTGCCGAAAGGCTTTAGGCCCGAGCGGCGCGACATAACCGCCCGGATCTTCTGCCGCCACTCCTTCATGGATAGTCCATTGATGAGGCTCGACGCGAAGGGCGTGCCGACCTTCTCTATGGGGAGACCTTCGTCATCACTGTCTCCCAGGTGGCCGAACTCAAAGTCCAAGGTCCCTTCGTCGAGCATGTCCAGGAAATCCTCCGCCGTAGCGGGAGCCTCTGCAAACCCCGCCTTGGCGGACCCGAGATCCGCCCCCCTGGCAGGGAGGCCAGCCTTGCTGCTGCTGGCTGGCTCATCGTCGGAGGTGCCGCCGTAGTCCGGGAGTTCTTCTTTCACGCCCGTGGGCGGGTTCACTCTGCTGGGGGACCTTCCTTTCCTTTCCTCCCTTTCTTCCCCCCGGCGGTGTCCTTCCCTCCTTTCCCCTCCGTCTTCCCTCCTGGCTTCTCCTCTCCTTTCCCTCCCTTGGGCAGGCCGTGGCCTTTGCCTCCTTGGAGTTTCTTCATCCTCAGCTCCCCGGCCCACTCCTTCGATGCCATCACCGCCTCGTCTCGTTCTAGGAGTGCGGGGCCTTCCGGATCGAGGAGCTCGAGGAACTGCGCCCGGTTCCACGTCGAGTCGGTCACCGACAGCTCCAACGCCTTGAGACGCTGAGCGAGGGTGTCTGCTGCCGAGTGCGCTCGACCGGCTGCGATCATGTCGAGGGAGGCCGCCAGGGTCTTCATCTCGCGGAGGGTCCGTACTGGTACCTGCTTCGGCGCCAGCACGGTCAGCACCCAGTTCATTGCCACCGGTGGGGTCTTGTTGCCGTAGCTCTCCTTCAGGACCGGCCCCCCCTCCTTTCCGACCATGCTCTGCATTCTCTGCAAGAGGCGGGCCGCCAGTCGTCCTGGGCGCTTCTGGGAGTATTCCTGAAGCTCAAGCTGGAGACTGGTTCCATTGCCGGAGGAGGGGCCGTCCCGAAAAGGCTGCTCGTCACCGGAGGAGCCGCTAGAGACCTCGAGAGCCCGACCGTAGTCGATTTGGGTACCAGACCCAAAAGGCCCCCTGTCCTTCGAGGTCTTCGCCTTCTCCTTCTTTTTCTTCTTCTTCTTTCTCTTGCTCTCCTCCGTGGAGGGTGACGAGCTGCCTCTATCCGACGTGTCGGTCTGGGATCTATCCTTCGGATCCTCCTTGACCGGCTCGCCAAACCACCTCTCCCTCTCAGCTCCCCCTGCCGGGGCTGACTGGGCAGCCATGGCCGGAGCCATCTTTGCGGCGCTTCTTCTTCTTGGCCTTGTGCTCCTTTCGGCCCTCCCTCTTAAGGGGTCCACCTTCGCCCTCGTGAGGGCCCTCTTGAGCACGTTTGCGACGACCACCCTTCCCAGTGGTGAGCTCCTTCTCAAGGTCGCGCAGGCCTCGAAGCGCCGGGTCTTGTTCAGAGGGGTCCGGAGGTGGAAGGCGTGCTTCCTCGAAACCCAGCCCGTGGGCCGCATCGTCTTGCCCTGAAGTCTTCCCCGTGGGGAGTGGGGCCGCCATCCTGGCGACTTCTTCTTCCACATACTTCTTGCATCTGCTTTTCTTGATCCAGTCGATCTTCTTGTCGGCGAGGTCCCCCAAAGGGACGTTCCTGCACCTGTCGGTGTGGAAGTCCAGACCCCGGCCCCTGCGGGATCTCTTGCACGAGCGGGAGGAGTTCTTGCAGAGATGCAGCTCAAACTGCCAGTTCTCATCCTTTCCTCCCCCGCGCTCAAGCCACCAAAGTAGGTGGTCATCGGACACCGCCAAAAACGTCACCTCACACCATTGGCCATTGCCGTCCTTCTTTTCCACGGTGTCCAAGCCGCACAGGATAGTGCCCTGCTTGGTGTGTGAGGTATCGTAGGCGGTGAACTCGATGTAGTCTCCAGCCGTCAGGCTGAACCCGGTCCATGCGTCGGGATCCTGGGCCGCCGCGATCCACGGCCCAGGCATGAGCCCAGGGCTCGAGCTGGAAGGCTCGAGCCGAAACTATCACCCAGCGCGGCATCACTGAGAAAGGCACGCGCAGCTCTACTCTGTTACACGCCGTTCGGAGCACTGAGGGTAATACATACTCACCTTGCTTGTTTGCCTGCTTTCCTGGCATGCTGCCCTGACTGACTTACTTACATACTTCTCCATGCTCGTTATTCCCTCCTTCCTGTGCTCCTTACTTACTGGCACACGTACTCTTGTTGTTTCTATTCCTTCCTTCTTTCCTTCCTTACTGACTGTCGTTGCTTCCCTACCGTTTTGCATGCTGATTAAATTAGCACTCTATGGATCGGTTTCTCTGTCTGTATACCTATGCATGTACCTACCCATCCATCTATCTGCCTATCATTAATTGTCTATCTGGCATATCATGCATACCATACACACCGTATGCACTATTCACATCATACATACCGCCCATACCGTACGTACAGGACATACTGTACCATACGTGCATGAGTACATACATGCATACATACAGACATACATACATACGTACATACATACACAAACACGCGCATACACACACACACACACACACACACACGCACTCACGTACGTACATATGTGACATACATATGTGCATGCGATATACTTACAAACACTTACGTACTTACGGACACACAGATATGCAGACATTCAGACATACATACCTTCATGGCTATACACATCTAGCCTGACACCTTCCCTAACTACATACCTACATGCATAAAACTAGTCACATATGTTTGCAAAAATGCAGAGGCATCGCAGGCTGAATGAGGCCAAAACGAGAGAGGGAGGAAGGCCTCTACAAGGTGCTGTCGCTGCTCCCGCCAATGCCTCGGCAAACTGTCAGCAGAATCAGGAGCGTGTCGACGTCGGAGATGAAGTTCAGGTTCAGGATCACACATCTAGATTGAGAACGAAAGAACAACCAGCTGAATTCATGACAAGAAGCTCATTGTCTGTAGTCGAGATGATGCTGTCCATGAGGACTGGCGAGTGTGCACGTGATCTTGAAGCGAGGCTTCCATTCGCGGGTGCAAGCGAACTGCTCATGCAAAACGCCGTGATGCATTGAATACCACCTGCCTTGCTTCTATTACACCTGCTTCGAAGGCTCTCGTCTGCAAGCAGAAGCTATGGCTATGGGGTCGTTGTGCCTCCAAAGTTGGGCTCCTTGCGCACGTGAATGCGTGCGACTCGCTCAGCATCTTCAGGATCAGCAACAATGACACGTGCCACGATCCTCTGCACCTTGCATGCGGAAGGTGCTGCATCATTCCGTGGCCACGCTTATGAGCTTGTGGTTGCTGCCTGGTAGATCCAAACAGGTTCTGAGTTTCCCACAATCGCGCTGTCCAAAGGCGTCAACTGCTTCTCTGGAGAGATCTTCTCCGTGACTTTGCTATGCATGACGACCGACGGAACCACAATGTTGCTTCCAAGGCCTTTGTCTCCATAACCTCATGTGAAAAAATGCCAATGCAGGGCTATGGAGGGGCAATGCAGGGTGGTCGGTAGGTGCTGCAAACACTACTGCACCAGGGCACTCGTCTGTACAGGCGCTCCTGATACCCTCATGCCCTTGCTGGATTGCTGCTGGGAGGCGTTCCTGGTAGGCAGCATAGAGCCTCAGACTCGCACTTAGCTGGATGTGCTTACGAGCTCCAGCTGTCTGACACGTTGAAACTGGATCCGCCGCTTCGACTGCATCTATCGGCCCGCTAAAGCCGTAAAGTTTCCATAAAGAAAACTATGGCATAGTTTGGAGCAGACCCTCAGAAGCAAATGCTCGTCCAAACGGAGAACAATAAACTCCCGATTGCATGTTTTGCAAGGAAACGGTGGCACGGTCTGCTTCCGTGCGTTGCTGCCCTGAAGGTGAACACAAGGCACGCAGATCTTGCTGTGGCCAGCCGTTATACCGGCTCAAGCAAAATGTCTCCGCTATGCTCGTTATCGCAGGACTCAGAAGCTTGTCGTCACGCAGTATCTGCATTGCGACGGTCGACACCGCGTGTCCAACGACAGTCAGCAAATGCCAAATATCAAATTTTGTGGGCTGAACGTAGGCCACAAACTAAGGAAATTAGTGTCTTCGCCCGGCTTGATGCAGCCCGTTTTCGGAAGCCCAATCTAGTGGACACTCAACCACGCTGATGTTTGGATGCATGCCAGGCCCGACTCCGCGATGGTTCGGACACTCAGCCAGCTGATGCTCGAACTCATTCCAGGACCGATCCGAAACTTAAAAAAGAAAACTGTGAACGCCGATCGATGGGCATCTCCCGTCTCCTGACAGCGCGAGTTGCGAGCTAAAGCCTCCCCCCGAATCCGCCGATAAGTTCTACCATGTTGCGTCTGGCCGGAAGGGTCTCGTGTGGTTTGCGGTTGGAATTCCCCAACAGCGATGGGCCAAATCCTGTCAAGCTGGAGGTCTGCGGCGGTCCTGGCGTCCTGCAAGCTCATTCCTTTGCAGAGTTACCGCATTTGGCTGCTATTTGGCTTTGGAGCACAGAAGGTCTTGCGCCACAGGAAATTGAAAATAGACTTAGAGTGGTCAGTCTTGCCGGAGTTCTGGCTTGGGCACCGGCGAAGCCGGTCCGATCTGCAGTTCGGCCCTGGTTGGGCACGGCGACTAACATCGCCAGTGCTTGTTTCTTGGGGCGAGGCATAAACTCTTGGAAAAGTATTCATGCTTGGGATCCTGGCCCTGCAAGATCCTGCCAAATTCATGAGGGATGGCGACCCCTGTTGAACAACCAAAGCACCAGCCGACTGCCAAGTCACTGCAGCTGGATACCCTCCTGCTGTGCCATCCAATCCAGCTCCAAAAGCCGCAGCTTGTCCTTTCTGCGGCTCACCATGTCATCACGGTTGCATGCATGCGGAGCCCGACCGCGCCCCGTCTAATCCATGGTGTCCTCCTGTGTCTGGGCGTCAGCCCAAGGTCCAGGCAGCAGCGAGAGCGCTGCCAGGTAGCCCTTGGCCTGCGCGAGCCACAACCAAACGTGTCTCGTAGCTGGTGCTTGGCAGTTGGCGGCGGGCCTCTGCTTTCTCCAACTGCTTGCCCAGACCTGTTCCTCAGTACGCTTGGGGTCTGCATCACGAAGCCCTTTGGCAACAACTTCTTGGCGGATGGCGATGCAAGAAGAAAAACGCATACCACACCATGGGGCGAAACTGCTCAAATGCTTTCAAAGCTTCGTTTGGAATAGGGAGGCTGCATCATTAGCACTTCATGCCTTGGGCAGCAGTGGGAAGAACTTCACGGCTCATGCACCTCAAAGGCGGTCTTCAGAATCACATGCCAGGACACAGAGTCATCGATGGTGTCTCTCCAGTGGTCCGGAGCCTCTTTCACAGCAGCATATTGCCGCACATCAGTGCACGTAGCACGACTGCTACTGGTGTGCCTGTGGATATCCATGATGTAGGTCCGGATGATGTCCACAAACTTATTCTTCCTGACATGGCAGGTGGTGAAACATGCCAGAGGACGTAGGGTTGTCTTTAGCGCCGGGAGCACAACATCGCCGGCTTCGTGCGAAGTCTGAGTCCTGCCTTTGTTTCGCATCTTCCGATGGCTGTGCTGAAGAAGCCGCGGCGGCGCAGCTCTCTGGGGAGAGGCCAGGCGCATCGCCTGCCTTGGCAGCCCCACAGTGTCAGTAGAGACGCAAGACAAAACAGATGCCCACCACCGCTGGAAAAGAACTGGCGCTAGAAGTCGAAGGCGAGTTGGTGATAAGTGGCAAGGAGGTGGCGAGAAATGTGCCGCAAGCGGTCCATGGCTCGCTGCTCACGGCTGACGGATGTGGTCGCGGGGTCGCAGGGCAACAGAAAGGAAGATCAGCCCTGGGCGGCCCCCGAATTGCTGCGCTCCTACGAGTCGATGTTCAGGTTGTGATCTCTTTGTGTCGAAGACTTAGGCCGAGGCTCGAGCCGCAAGCTGCTGGCTAGCACTGAGAACTAAGACATTCCCAGACACTCCCAGATCTGTCGAGCTGTCAGAGTTGTCAGGTGAAGCCTCGATCTCTGGCAGCTGGCGCCAGGGTCGTGGAACCTGTTCGCGGAATCGATCCAATCCTCACAGATCTGGTTTGGGATCGAGGTCTGCGCTGTCCAGTTCGGAGTCTCCGAAGCCATGTCGGCACCAAAGAAGAAATATGGGCAGCTGGAGGGCGGCTTGGGCATCAGGTTTGCTCTGTTGTCTGCTTGTAGCTTGTAGATGTGCCTGCAATACACTGCTAGTGCCAGTGTGGACCATGTGCAGCGCACTGCTCTGATCTGAGACATCGCTGAGCTGCATTCCGTGGAGCTCAAACCGAGGGGCAATGGCTGTTTCACACTGGCCTTCGGATAAAGGGCACTCAGAAAGCCCTGCACAGCGGCAGACCCCTGACAGATGCTCTTCGTTTCCGAGGCAAGCAACGCTTTGCAGTCCGAGTTCAGTACAACATCTGCGAACAGAGGCCAGGGGTGGTCGGCCAGCCATACTGGACACCATTGACTGAGCACTGGCGAATATCAAAGACGCTGATACTCACTGACATTCACCATCACAGGCTGCCCTTCATGCTGGGTCGGAAAAAAGACTCGCGCTTCTAACGAGCTGAGCTCTCAATCCTCTCGATAGCCTTGCGGGCAGGTGCACGGACAACGGTAGCATTCAATACTTCAAGATGTACTCGGCACAAGGACTCAGATGCCGGCATGTTGCAAATACTTCACAAATGCACTTCACAAAAGCAAACGATCGGAATCGGAAGCAAAGCTTTCTGATAGTCGCTAGCCACATCATAGATGTACTCTCAGACAACTGAGATTTCGTCCGATTCGAAGGTTTTGCCCGAGTGTGACAGTCACTGACAATGCATTCAATGAAGTTGGAATCTCTGCACCGGCTCACAACCTGCATCTTGCAATGTCGATTGCAATGTCGAGAGTTATTACAGGATCGCTCCACACATCTCCTGGCTCTTGTCCAGAGGCATTTCCTTGACACGGTATTTGATCTTGTAGAGGCTTGAAACGGTTCTGTTAGAACCACCCGGTCCAGTCCCGGTGAAGTCGAAACAGCGGACACTGCAGAGAGCCACTCCAGACGTCTCACTGACCCCTGGTCTGCGTCTGCAGGCTTCCGGCGCATTTGTCCCTCGATGCCTCCCGCTTCGGCTTACTTCGTCTTTGGCGTTTGCATTCCGGCTACGCTGCTTCCCATCCTCCTCGCCCGCCTGTTCCTCTCCCTCTTCCTTATCACAGGAACAGCAGCTCGCCAGCTGCTCCGTCAACAGAGCTTGTTTGCTGCGTCGATGTTTGCTGAGTGAGTGCAGGAGTCTCTGCAGACATCTCGCGCGGCTCCGACGCGACGAGGGTGGAAAGGTAAAAGACATCTAGTGCTAGGCTCAGAAGATGGCACAAGCTTGAAATGAAAAAGTAAGCTACTGCCAGGTCACCCCAGTAGCGCCCAGTGAGGTTCGCATTCTCGCCAACGGAAGCACGGCCAGGGCCTGAGAAACCAAGAATGGTTGCCCTATCTGGGGTCGTCGAGCATCTTCAGAATATCTATCCTCCCACAGTCTCTTGCGCAACCGTTCCCTCCACAACACGCAATGAAAGATTATATCGGCGAAGTTACGAGGAAGTCAGCAATAGAGCTCTCTGGATCTGCTGGTAAAGAGGCATGCGCTGTGAAGCCAAGTGCTCGTCACTCCGCTCAAATTCCAGCATTGTCACGCTACACAGTCGGAGGGCTCCAGTGCTCTCTGCTGATCTGCTGAGTCGTCCACCAGATCTTGCAACCGGTGAGCTCTGCGAAGACCTCGTGAAGCATGAGAGGCATGCATCTGTATCGTGCTGACCATCTGACCCGTAAGAACTGAGCAAGCGGCTCCAAACTCAATAAACACAACATATCCCAAAGTGTAAATGAATCTGCGGCAAGCCCGAACGAAAAAGGAATTGAAACGAAGGGCTTGAACACTACGACGGCGAGGAAGCAGGCCAGCACCAGCACTGCGTCGACGTTCGGGTTTGCAACAACCTGCTTTAGCTGGCAGCTCTTGCTCGGGAAAACCCCTGGAGCACGCTGCTCCGAGCATGAAGAGCCAACTCTCCTTGTCACTTTGATCACTGGCGCTGCCTTGCCTCGTAGTGTTCAGCTGGCAGTTTGCCTGCTGGCCGTCGGACCGCAGTGGCCTCAGAATGGCGAAAGCCAACACTCGAAGACGCACAGGGTCAAGGCCGTGGTCAGGAGCTCACAATTCAGCCGCCCACCCTTTCGAGGACACGTCCACCGGAAATCGAAGTCATCTTGTAGTCTCTGCGGTCCTGGGGCAAGGCTTCAGGGAGCCAAGATTGCCACGCGAACCGGCGACATCCGAAAACCACTCCTGACGAGTGCTGACAGCCTTGGAAAACATGATCGTTCAGGCTTTCGCTTTGCAAGGGCAAGAAAGTTCATCAATTTTCCAGTCTAAAAACTGCCTCAGTCCTGTATGGGGTTTCCTAGGCTCCAGGCCAGGAGTGGTCGCCCAGCCCGGTCACGAAGAGTATGCTGAAGGCACTCGGGACGGTCTCCCTCCTTTCGCGTCTCGAGTTGACAACTTCGAAAGCTGCGCTCGCTTGAAAATCCAGAAGGGGGAGCCTGGACTAACGTTCCGAAGTGAGTTCCGTCGCTGCCAAAGACTTCTTTGGCCTTTTGCGCCGAGCAGAGCACTCACCACAAAAAGAAATGCATGGAGCCCCCGAATGAAAATTCCAACACTGAGCTGGGAACAGAGGTCACAATTGCCAAAAGCGTGCCTGAGTTGAACAAACGGCTACGAAACAACTAATTACTTCTGCATTGCCGATGTCATACACATCTTCAGCTCGAAAGGAATGACTGGTGACTGGTATCTGGCTCGTGCTGGAAGCTTGCCCCAGCCACAGTCGTTACTTCGTGGGTCAATGCCTGTGGGGAGGCCTGCGACTGCCGTGCTGCCAGAGTGCCTGCGCTGTGTAGAGAGATCTGCACCTCCATGACTCCATGCCAAGCACAAAGCAAAGCAAAGGAAAAGCATATGGACAACGACAGATAACCTGCATTCAATGATGCCTTCCGCAAGCCATTTTCCTGCGTGAGCGCAGCCGTGAGCAACGGTACGCCTGGGCAGCAGACGTGGTAAGCCCACCCTGCCGTGCAGCCTCCCCCAACCCTTCCAGGCGTGCCGGCCTGACAATCCAAGTACATCCACCTCGAACTGGTCGTGAAACAGCGGCGAGACCGGCACTGCCAGCCGTGTATGTGCGGCTGGAATCACAAGAGGCGGGTAGATAGTAGGCAGCTCCGGGTACCAGTTGTCGCCTCCCAAGCACATGATCAGCATGCCCCTCATTTACTGCCACGCTCGGTGGGTCATCATTTTGTCCATCTAGTGCATCCCAGATGGCAGAAACACCCGTGACATAGATCACACCGAAATGCCACAACAAGAAAGGTCGCCTGAAGATCCCCTGACGGCACCTGTGGACTTACGCGCGGTCAAACTCAATCTCATTGACGAAGGTGGATTCAGCGGGTTCAGCGAGCGCACGGAGCCGGCTTCAAGGGTTGGGCGCTGAGACATCGCAGGATACATCCTGAGCTGCACAGTGCTGCACACTACCGTTTGTGCGACTGAAATGAAGCGCCAGCGCTACATGCTTACAGCGTCAACGCGAGACCCACATGCTTCGAAATGGTCTCAGATCTATTGCAGAAAATTATGCGAGGAGTTGGTGGCGACTGGCTTTCGTGGCATGAAGAAACGGCTCACGACAGCTGCAGTGTTGATATGCTCGAGTAAGTAACTGCCCACAAACCAGTATGCGGTCTGCCCCCAACCTTGTGCACATCGACTTCGTCGGATGGCTACTCAAATCGAGGCTCTGTCTGCCTGAGAGCAGTTGTCCAGCATTTCCATGCTGCCTTCCCGCCAGCATTCTGTGATCTCTTCCTCAGTATTTTCGCTGTCATGTTTTGAATGTCTGCTGCTTAAGAAGATTTGTCACCGATTGACAGTTATGCCGGGTCGGCCATCTACTCACGAGCGCCGTTATGACGCCACGATGAAGCGAAATCATAGCTGTCCTGCTGATGTCTGTTACACCGGTGATTTCAGGGACACTCGCGTCCCAGTCCGACAGGAGATGCTGCATGAGCATGCCAGGCACATGATGCTCCATCATGCAGGATTGGCTTCAAGCTGGTCTACCCAAACCCATCAGTCAATCAGGTGGACTAGTTGCATAGCAATACGGATACGCTTCCAAAGCCAAGGCACCGTCATGCTTGTCCTCGCTGGGGATGCATGCCATCCAGTACAATCCAAAGACCGATGCTAGAAAGATGGTGGTGAAGATCAGGGCCTTGTCAGCTCAGCAACAGCAACGGCAAACAAAGCAAATAGCCTTAGCTACAATGTGCTGAGTTTGCCCAGTGAGTCTGGTGGTATTGCGGAGCACTGCGAAGCGAAAAACTGCTCTCAGTGCGTTCTGCCAAGTGTTGGTCGACATGCTGTCCTACAAGCAGAGAAAAAAATCTCAAATCATCCGAACACCAGAATCGCCGTAAGCCAGAGTGAGAAAGAGAGCAGCCTTTTGCAACAGATTTGGATGCAGGTTCCTTCTCCGGCGGGGTCCCGCCCTCGGGTTGCTGGGCAGGGCGGCTAGCTTTTGCCTGAGCATACCCCTCTAAAATACACCATAGAATCACTAGCAGTCACTAGCACATGCACACGAAGCATTAAAAGTTGGGGGAAAGCCCCGCTGTCGGTGAAACGAACCAGTAAACTGATCCTTGGCTGGCGCACACCGCGAAATGTAGCTCACAGTCAATCTGTACACTTGTCGGAATCCTGTCCTGAAAAAAATTAGCGAACTCTACTGCGTCACTACCTCTGCTCCATCTAGCCAAAGACTGGCCGCACTGGGTCTGGAGCATTCCGGACATGGGTTAAGACGGCCCAACGCGATGTCCATGAGCCCACTGAAATTCATGCTGCGGAGCACTCCTGACAACTCATGGGCCACTCTGCAGGGCACAACAGGGTTGGCCCCAGAACGAACAAGATATTTGAAGCGCTGGTGAGCCAGTTCAATGACTGGTCGGGGATCGCCGGCTGACAGCTCCCAGGTTTCAACTTGTGCTCGTAAGTAGGGCCACAACAAGCGCCATATCTGTGCTTCGTTCAAGTCACGCAAGTAGGCACGCTGCTTCTTGTTTGGAAGACTTTGCAGCTGCTCATGCCTTTCATGACATTGATTGCACCGCTCTCCGTAACGGCAGTGGCCCTTGGCGAAGAAACTGCATGGCCGCGCACACAAGTTCGGATGTCCTATAGAGCCTGCAGAATAAGATGCTCCCTCCGATTGGCTGACAACATCTTGACAAGTGCCCCGTCCAGCTTCACTTATCTGAGAAGTAGCCCGGGCATTGATCATCATTCCAATCGGTGAGCCATCCAACCAGGCATCTCCGCTTGGCATGACTGTCGATACAGGCTCTGACTTCTCAGCATCTACCAAAAAAGCTGCTTGCCGCAAAACGGCTACCCGGCAGATTTACTCTAGTCGCAGTCCAGAAACATCCCGGCTCAAGAGACAAATATGCATTGGCATCATGCCAAGAGCCTGCAGTGGCTACACACAAGGATAGTGCCGTGCCTGCCATGCACCGCCAGCAATGTTGTCTTGGACCACCTTCATGCATGTGTGACTGTCTTCCTGTCTTCGCACCTGCCTGAGACGGATATTTCTCCCGTGATTCGCTGCTGTTCTTCTCTGCATGTGGCCGTCTCAGTCCTGTCAGTTCCTCGTGCCGCACATTGGGTGAACTGGCCACTACATGACACCACATACATGCATACATACAGACATAATTACATACATACGTACATACATACATGCAGACGGGCATGTCTACCGTTACGTGCGAGCATATGTATACTGTACAAAATGATTGAGTACTCTCGCTCTCACTCTTTGTCTCTCTCTATCTCTTGCTTGCACGCATCCAGGGAGGAAGCAGCGCTCCCTCTCGCGCACGAGTGCGCACTGGGTCTGTCTTTGGACCCTTTGACTGAACGAGGCGCCGGCTTGCTCTGTTGTAACCCCCCCTGTATCCCTTTACACTACGTCCGAAGAACCCCCCGCCTCGCGCCTCGTCCGCTGGGGTCCGGCTTTTGTTCCGGATTGTGTCCAAAAGCGCTGTCGGGCCCCGTTTTCCCCCGAAACGCGAACACTCTCTACGCCTGACTTTGCGACCCTAACTGACCGCAAACTGCAAGCCCACTGAGGCTCGGACCGGGACTAAGCTTAACCCTTGTAGTTGTGTTGGTCGCTTCAGGCTGACTCGGTTACCTCTCTCTCTCTCTCTCTGTCTCACTCTCTCTTTCTTGCGCAGGCCTTCGTCTTCAGAAACTCTCGGTGGATAGATAGTCAACTAATCTCGTTCGGTCGGCATCGAAACTGAAGCCAGTAGAAGTCCAGGAAAAGTTTCATCAGCTTCGCAACATACACTTTGCAGAAGCATGCAACCTGCCATGTGCCGTGTGGTCGCAAAAACAAAACTGCACCCACACACCCTGCAGGATGCCTCTACATTCCCGCGCTCTCGGTGGCAATATCTCTCTCGCTCCGTCTCCCGCTCTTTGAGAAACTCAAGCTAGCGCAGTTCCCGAAGCAAAGCGCCTCCTTGTACAAACTCCACTGCCCGGCACTGGCTTTCTCCATAATGGCCACTAGGCCAGAGCTTGCTTCCTCAGTGCAAGTCATCTCCGAAGGTCGATATCAGACAGGCATGATTGCTCAACCTTTTCTGGAAAACCCAGCTTCTTGGAATCTCCAGCCGAAGGTTCTGATCTCTGTGTCGACACGAGGGACACAGGGCCAATGGCCTACAGGTCCGGAGGCGTCACTGTGCATGCATGGATGCATGCATGCATGCATGCATGCACGCATGCATGCATGCACGCACATCTATGTGCTTGTGTGGGTGTGCGTGTGTGTCCTTGCATGTGCCTTCGCGTCGTGCGCGTGTGCATGTGAGTGTATGTGCGCATATATACACAGATAGATAGGCACATGTGTATGAAGATGTGCGTGCATATGTATGTGTACATGCATTTGAACATGTACATGTGTACGTATGTGGGAACTCATATGTGTATGTACAGGTATATGTCTGTGTAAGAAACAGCGATGCTCGAGGCGTGCACAAGGGCATCCACTAAATACATGTATACACATTGAAAGGTATAGATCTATATATGTGTATGCAAAGATATGAGCGTAAAATGGGCATATGTCTAAAGAGTCTAAAGTACATTGCACGATGCACTGGTACGCCTCTTTGTGTTCTCGACTCGCAGATGCCACAAGCTCGTCGTCTAGTGGCGCCAATGGAATCATCAACGAGATATCCACGCTCCCCACACACTGCTTAGCAAAACCACAGCCGATGGAATCTGCTGTGTGACAATCAGCGGGAAAGGAAGACCCTGTTCACGTTGAGCTTGAATCTAGTCCGACCTTGACCTAATGTGACTTCGCAAGTGCAGCATAAATGGATCAGCATACGACTACTAAAACGGAAAGATGCAACGACACGGATGGATACAGCCAAAAAACAAAGACACGGTGCACAGACGTAAACACAGAGAAGGGGCAGAGCGACAAAAAGCTAGATAGAGAGATATAGAGAGAGGGCGAGAATCAGCGCGAGCGGGAGAGTAGTCATCGCTGGTCGGTGCATCCTTTCCTCGCGCCGAAATGCCATCCTGCATATTTAGCCTCTATGACCACTTCAAGGGCTTCTGCACCCGCCTTTGCCCTAGAGGCAGGTGATCCACGAGCGACAGCCGCCTGCCAAGCTGCAAAGCAACGGGCTTGCCAGAATTTGGTCTGCGATCGAAATTTCTGCAAGCCTTAAGTGTCCACGAAGGTTCCCGTACCTTTCCCCAAGCCCTCCTGAAGCAGGTGCAGCAAGCCGGGCTCTGAGTCCAGCGTCACGGCGCAGCCCTCGGCGGAGCCTATGCCTCCTGGCAAACACGCAGACTTACCCTGCAAGAGATCTGTGAACAAAAAACTGCCTGTGAGAAGTTGGCCCTGCACGAGGGTGAGAAGCAAGCTGAAAGCGAAGCCGACGGATGTGAAGAACATGGCATCTGATGCAGGAGGCTACAGACAATACAGGGCCGGCGTGCGAAGCACCAACGAGATTTACACTCTACTGTATCCTCTGACTGCATGGCTGAAGCGTTCGTGCACACGTCACGTGTCAAGGCTCTTGCTTCGTGCTAGTACTGGGGCTGTGAAATGCGATGTTTGAACGGTAAACCTAATACAAGTGGACTGACAGCAAAGCAAACAAACAGCGAACAACTTCAGCCGATTGTTAGGCATCTCCCGCCCCTTTCCAGTTTCAGGTAAAGCGAAGACTGGCTTGGAGGGTTTCAGTCCAGTCCATCTGAGCCCACATGTTCATAGCAGGAATCATTCACCTCTCCGCACGGATGCATGCACCACATGCCCTGCACAACTGGATACTCACCATTTCTCCCCTCAAGCCGCCTGCACAGCTCTATAGAATGCTGTGACGTTCATGCGGAGCCAGGAGTGAAGTAATTCAAGATCCAGCAGTACAAGCTCTCTTACCGTTCAATGGGCTCCCTCTGCTCCCCTTGCTCCTCGAATACCCTTCTGTCCGAGAGACAGCAGAAACCTCTGAATTGTTCCGAGGCCTTCGCCGTGCTGCAAGAGCAGCTTAGCAAAGAAAGGCCTTCGTCTAACTACTTGCAGCATCACGCAGCCATGACCGTACTGAGCGATCATGCGAGTGGTCGGCAGACTCTTCTTGGAGCGGCCAACTAGATACGAGATTCGAATTCATGGTGAAACAGGGCCCAAGTCGAACTTCTTTCAAACGGCGCTTACAAGATGATGCGAGGCCCCCAGAATCTCAGCGACATGATGCCAATTCAGCCACCAGTTCGGCATTCGCAGCCTTGGAGCACAACCCAAAACCGATCCGACTGGAGTCCTGAGTCCTGAGCCCATCTGAGCCCACTGCCTTGAGCAAATGTGGAGCCAACGGAAGAGCCGAAGGGGCCGGCGGAGGCAAGACCGAAGTGCTCGGAGGCGGCAAGGGTGGTAACGCGAGCTGGCTGTGAGCTTCGTTGACGGTGACGGCGTACTTGCCTTCTGAGGCATCTTTTCTTTGATCAATTGGGAGACAGAAGCACAGCATCAGGGTGCTTGTGACTGCAGATCTTACGGTCCTAGCTGTCGTAGTCATGGACAAGGTACTGGGACGCCCAACTCGGATCTTGCGACCGAAAAGCTCCTGGGCTTCACAGCGACTGGGCTTTGTACCACATCCGGGATAAGCGCAGAAGTAAGCGATAGCCTATCAGTCATCTATCGAACGGACACGGACGTGACGGATTTGTTTAAGCATGCGGCTGTCTCGTCAAAGATGGAGATCATGCGGGTGGCAACAGCAGCACTCTGGAACAAGACGAAGCAATAGTTTCCAGGATGTGGAATGGTGACCTGCAGCGCAGGAGACTGGTGGAGGTTAGTACTTGTACGACTTGTGTGCTAGCTCAGGCAAGCAACAACTGACACAGTCACAGAGGCAGATTTTTCCAGACACTCATCGAATCTCCCCGCCTTGCCAATTGCTGGGCCCAAGTCTGGGTCAAATTCAGGGACTTCAACTGCTGCCGGCTGGAGCAGTTCGCGCATAACCTGGAAAGACCGGTTCATGACAGTCACAGGGGCTGGGATAGAGATGCGCTTCATCTCACATCATGAGCCTCCTCGTCCACCATCCCAGTGGCCAGGTTTCCGAAGTACACTTCACGGACTACATTCGCGACCCCTTCCTTTGATTCCTTCCATTCTCCAGGAGCTGCCGCTGGCAAGAGCCCCTTTTCACGAAGAGGCTGAACATCGAGGCCTGCCAGCTCTCCATCGTGCGGGGGTTCGTAGCTCTGCGGCCGTCCAATCCTGATGGACCTGTTCTGAAGCTCGAAGCCACTCATCTGCATGGCAGTCGTTGTGAGGACATCGTCCACGAACTCCACAAAAGCAAACATCCCTTCGCCCTTCGGCGGGAAGTAAAGGGAACGTATTACATCGACAATGTCTGGGTATCTCTCCACGAAACTGGGAAGATCCAAGAAGAGGCGATTGAAGGCTTGTCGCAGCATTGGCTCATCCACCTGCAGTGACTGGTCAAGCTACGACAGCCATGCTACATGGAGAGCTTTGCAAGAAGGCCCGTCTGCAAGCCCTCACTCTCAACAGCTTCGGGAGAGGCCTTGTGTTGTGGGAGATTGCCCACATACAGTTCCCGACGCTTCTTCCCATTCGCAGTGGGATCCAGCAAGCGCTTCAGCGGCTTCTGGTCAGGATTCGCGGGATCTGGCCTGCAGGGACAGCGAGGCATCTAGAGAGCGACCAGACCAGAAAGGAAGCGGAGCCAAGCGGAGCCTGGCCTCACGTCCCATTTGCTTTGCCCTTGCCTCAAGTTCGGTCTTGAAGTCTTGGAATCACGCCTTCGAGACCTGAACGCGAAAGTGGCCAACCCCAGGCCTCACACCTGCCCAAATCCGCCTTGTCCTCCTACGGCTGCGGCTCGAGTTTGAGCGACCACGAGGGGACAGGCCTTTGATGTCTATGGTTTGGTTTGCAAGCGTGACGGACATCTCTGGCTTTGAAAGATGGAAAGTCAAAGTTGAGTTCAGCGGCCGAGCTCGACGCGAGTACCGGCCCACTCCGAACGCCTGCCAGGCCCCGTGCAATCACGCCTCTGCCCAATGCACACAACATCCAGGCCCTTAAAGCCTGCAAGAACAAGCCCACCTCGGCAGTCTCTTGCGGTTAGCCACACGCGCCTGGAGGAGGAAGACACTCTGCCGCAAGTGACAAACTTCGCTTCCCACACCGTCTTGCGGGCAAAGCAACACGAAGGCTTTCACGACGTGAGCTGGGACTGCGAGGTCGCTTTGCATGGCGCCGTGATGTATTCCGGGTTTTCGGTGATCTTCGGCGAGATGCTGGTGACTCACCCGGCAGCTCGTTGGGCGGGTGCACAAAAGTCGACCGTCTCCTTTCCTGAAGCGCGAAAATTCTGCGTGTTTTGAAGCCCTGCAGGATCCACCACCCCTCGGCGGCCTGGGCCTGGGCCTGCTGCTCGTTCTTGGAAGGCGTTGTTTTGCCTTTGGTTTCAACCTCTTCCTCTTCGCACTCACCGTCCGAAGAGGACTCAGCCCTCAGATCATGCCGGCGAATCTTGCTGTGTCCTCAAAGCTTCCAGCTCGCAACTTATGCAAATGCCCAGGCACGCAGAGGCTGCTTCTGTTTCTGTGACCTCCCCACTTTCCTCAGCCAACGGCTTTGTGCTGCCTTCCTTGCCCACCTCCTCGCCGCTCTGCTGGCTCCCTTCCTCCTCCTCCTCTTGGCTGCTTTCCTCCGGTTCCGTGGGCTCCTCGTCGCTCTCTTCAGCCTCTTCCACTTCTCCAGGCTCCAGGCCTGGAGCTGAAGCAGTCCTGAAAGAGAACTGAACTCCGCTGCTTCTTCACACGCCTGAACATGCCGAGGCGCTCTTCGAGCTCTTGGGCAACCTCGCCTTCCTCTAAGTCTCTGGAATCCTCAACCGCCTCAACAACCTGCGCTGCACTCGAGGAGCCACAAGACCCTGTGCCGAGCACTCGTACGGCCTCCCCGTCAGAGTCTGCGTCGG
Organism: Symbiodinium sp. CCMP2592; assembly: GCA_905221615.1. Classification (NCBI taxonomy): domain Eukaryota; class Dinophyceae; order Suessiales; family Symbiodiniaceae; genus Symbiodinium; species Symbiodinium sp. CCMP2592. The sequence goes on from CAJNDT010000525.1 coordinate 69,853, forward strand.
ATGCCTCTCCTTCGGCTTGGGACATGACCGGGCCGACCGGCCTTGGCGGCACCGCGGCAGCGGAACGAAAGCTATCTTCACACCACAATGCCGTGAACGCACAACGCGGCATCTTGCGGCCAAGTACGGGCCAGAGTCTGTCATGCCATCGCTCACTTCGCCTTCCTCAAGCTCGTCTTGGTCTGCATCGCTCACGGCGATGGCCTGTCATTTGGAGCGTTTCCCCTTGTTCCCGGAGCTGAGAACTCCCCTCTACAGCAGGCCTTTACAGGCCTGTTCGATTCAGGTCTCGATGGAGCCTTGCTCCTGCAAGATACTGAGCTTCTTGGGCCGGACTCTATTCGCAAGTCTGATTGCAGGCTCTTGTGCTAACGCACTGCTCTGGTGAACCTCGGCTTGAGGACGCCTTCTGAAACTTGGTGTTCGAAGCCTTCGTGGAGCATGACTTGCTGCTAGTCCTCGGGCATGTCAACTCTTCGGCATGCTCGTCCGACATCTCCGTATCCTGGACAGGCTGTGGCTGTGCTACAGCGGTTTTCCTCATGCTGCTGACGAACTGCAGATGCATGAGGAATTACTGCCCACACAACGATTCGCAAAGCGATTCGCAAAGCAGAGCGCAAAGCGGAGTCCTTGGACACCTCAAGCGTCAAAACATCCTTGCAATCAGCTTCCTTCCTCGTGCGACTTGACTTGACAAGAAAGACATCTGCCATTAGTAGAGAAAGCCAAGTCAAGACTCCTCGATTGCAAAAGCTGTGATTCAACAGGCCGTGCATCCTACGGCGCAAGGGCGGCTCCGAACTCAAGAGAACGAGCTTTTTTAAGCACTCCGTCCTTCTCCACCTTCTGGTGCTGCACCCCGTGCCTCCGCGAGTGGGGCATGCGCAGGATGAGAAACGCACCTCTGACTTTGCATCCAAGCTCTAGGACCTCCTCGGAAGGAACGATGCGAGGTCTCCCTGCGCAGGAAATCCATTTAGTCTAGCAAAGCATGCAGTGGAATCGAGTCTTGTGGAAGTCTTCTTGCAAAAATGTCTAGTGCCAATATCTTGGGGGCGTACACAGATCTGAAGAGAACCCCGAGGAGACATCCGGAACTATTTTCCAAAAAGTGCGCAGGTCCGTCAGGGCTCTGTTGACTGATGGTCAGTTCCGTGTGAACCGTGCGACCGCACAAGCATGCAAAAGGTCGTCGCAGTCGTCGGGGCTCTGGAGGACAAGGCAAAGGGGACTTGACGTTAAATGGAACCGTAGCAGTGAAGCCACACTTGCTCAGCGAGTCCGAGGAGGACAGTGAAAATTCCTCCTCCCCCAGCGGCCGCCGCACTTCCTTCGACAGCAACTCAAGGAGCCCAAGGAGCCCTTCGCCTTGGACAAGTTGCGTAAGAGACGACTCGACTGCTGCCTTGGCTGGAAAGGCGCCCAGTGCACACTGTTCGCAAAGCTCCACGTCTATCCAATGCCTTCCGCGTCGTACCTGTTGAGGTTCACTGTCCGAGCTGACCTTCAGAGCCACGATTCGAGCGTTGTCTGGGCCCTGTAGCTCCAGGCAGTTCAGCGCCTGCAATGGAGCGGAACGCTTTGCCGTTTGCTTCAGTCGAAAGGAATCACCCGCAAATTCCATCGGAGGATCCAGTGCGTCTAAACAAACGATTGCCACAAAGTTTCCCACGTTGGAGGTCCGAGGCTTACCCCGGCTCGTTTATCGCAAGGCTCCGCCCCAGCAGGTTTGCATAGCTACGCTCCAAGTCGCCGATACCATCGCCATCAATCGTCCGCGTCTTCCATGTCCTTCTCTTCCACCAATCTGTCTTTCCTGTCTTCATTGTCTAGCTCGCCGACTTCAATCCCAAGGCCTTCATGTTTTGCGGAGTTGGCGGCCCTGTTCAGCTCTTCCAAGCTCAGCAGCTCCTCATTGTCCAGAAGTCGGTAAAGCATCGCCACGGACAAATGCTCGAAATTGGTCCTGAGATTGCGGTTCAAGTTGAACAGCTCCTCGATCTGCAGTTTAACAAGATCCAGTCGTTTCTGGTGGTCATCGGGAATCCCTGCGAATCTGTGAGCTTGCCGAGGCTCGGAATGCTTCTAGTTCTGCATCTTTACCTCTACACGAGCTGCCCAGAAGCCAGGATGACATCAAGAATTCCTGTGTGTACTGTCGTAAATGATGCCACGTTCTATGTGGGGATAGGACAGTTTGAATGTAGCACAAGCGTCCGTGCATTTATGCAAATCTTGACTTCTTGACCCGACAGCTTGGCAAGACTCGAAATCGAACCGCGGAGATGTGCGACTTAGACTTAGATCCTCTGTATGGCGAATGCTCCTGCTGTGAGCTTTGCAAGGGTAAACACGCTCGGCACTGCCAACATATGCCACGATTTTGGAAGCGACGAAGCACGGGGCTCTGTTTTGCGACGCTTCTGCCGGTGCCAGTGCGGCGTGGGACACCTGGCTCAGTTGCAGGGCGTGAGGCGCGCGCGCGTCCAGCCTCGGAGCCTCGGTCCTTAGCCGCCTGAGCCTTGCCGCCCGGCCTCTGCGAAGGGCACGGGCCCGGAGTGCCGCCCGGGGCTCTGGGCCGCGGCTGGCCCGGCCGGCCCGTGAGCTGCAAAGCGCTTTGCAGCTCCTCGGAGTCGAACGAAACTCTCCTCTCCGTTTCTCTTCGTCGGCCTTCCTCACGGCTTGGGGTGGCACCGGTGCGGCAAAGTGAGAGGCAAGAACATCCTCGCGCGACCATGACAGTGTCATCACTAGCAGGATTGCAGACGCATATCATATCACATTGACATATTGTTTCAAGCTCGTAGGTGGAGGCTGATCAGCAAATAGAACATCCATGCGATTCTGTCCGGCGACTGACCGACCACAGTTCGCGGAGTCCTCCTCGACAGCAGCCATGACCAGTTCATGATCTCTTCCTGACAGTCGCATCCAGAGAGCCAGAGAAGAGAGCGTCGGAAGAACATAGCAGGAGCCATGTAAAATCCGCCAGGATGCTGAGAACCTCCGCCGCATATTGCAGCGCCTCCAGGAGATGACACTTAAAGGTCAGAGTCTTCCGTGGAGTCCCAGAAACGCCCCCAAAGGCGATTGCCCCAGCCTGGCCATCCTGGTGAAGAGCGCGTCTCACCGTGTCTCGGTCAGCCCGCAGAGCATCGCTGGCAAACCTCGGCTTTTCTCTTCAGCTTCTCCGAGTTCTTCGATCCAAGTCCGGGCGAAGAGCTCCAAAGCCAAGCCATTCTGCGAGACCGCTGCGCAGACCTGACGAGCAGGGGGCCACTCCTCCAAATAAACCAGAAAGACTTGGAGAAGATTCTGAAAACTCCTGCATTCGTCCAGGCTGCGACTTCCGCATTGTTTCGCAGCTCTTCAGCTGCCATCTTCAAATCAAGGCCGTTTTGTCGCACGGCACAGAGCACCTGAGCGTGCCTATTCGGTGCAACGAAAAGGCAAGGTCGCATGAGCTACAGCAGCTACAGAGCATCATGCGGGCCAGGCGCAAGTTCTTTCTGTGCCCTCATGCTCGGCGACGCAAACGCAAGAATGTTGCCTCGTGTAGCTGGCAACACCACGTGGGAACCTGTGCCATCCTACGCACTGCGCCACGCTGCTGTGCTGCTTCACCATCGCCATGAGCACTTCTGCATCCTCTCACTCTCACGACAGGCAACTTTGTTGCATCTGCCACATCGGACAAAACTACTCGATACAGTCAATAACAGCATGAGGCAGTAGCATCAGGCCAGAAGCAGATATTTGCCAAGCGAAGGTAACCCATAACACGAGACCACCAGATTCCAAGGCTGGGTTTCCCTGGATGAGATTGCGAAGCACCTCGCGCAGCTCGACAGCACCCTCGGCGAGCGTTCTCTCGATGTTGTGCCTTGCCCACAGCTGCCCTTTACATAATCCTGGGCTTCAGAACAGCTCAAGCCGCGCCTGGCGAGGCTCTGCACGTCTTCGTCGGAGTGGAGAGTGCAGCAGCTCAGGACGGAGCCGTGGCACTCGAGAAGCTGAAGGAGGACATCAACCCCCGCCTTCAATGGAGCTGCAGACGAATCCACTCCGCTCCGCTCAGCACAAAGCACCAAGCAGCCTTGAGGTCGACGGCAGCATACAGCAAGGCCCGACCCGCAGATCTCAACGCGCTCAAGACGACCTGCTGCCGGCTTGTGACGACCGCCCTTTTCGTGCAACGACGTGGCATGATCAGAACTGCAGGGAACTGGATGACGCATCATTGCACGACCGACCGCAGCACCTCCTTGTCGCCACGGAGAGGCAGGGCAGCCTGCTCCTCGCCACTGACATCTATTCAAAAACGCCGAAACTGGCTTCGTCGGTTTGCACGGTCCAGCATATTGCCATTCTGCGCCACGGCAATCAGCACGATCTCCTCAGTTCCAGTCCCGATGGAAAACAATGTTTCCGAGGCACTCGTGTTCCTCCTTTCGAGATCTACCCTTCTCACTCCCCCTGAGTTCCCAACGCGGTCACAGCGCAGCGGCGCCGCTGCGAAGCTCAGTGCCATGCCGGAGGTCCTCCGGCAGTGGGGCAGGGGGCAGGAAGGCGAGTTGCCCCGGGCCAGTCCTCACGGCTGTGAGCACAAGGTCACGGTCTGCCTGCAGCTCTTCGGCTGCGAACTCCTTGCGAAGCGCAGAGAAGCGCAGAGAAGCGCAGAGCGCAAGATGCTGCAAGGAGCCGCTCTGCTCTCGCTCTGGGCAGTGTGAACTTGCGGACCAGCTGCCAACATCCTCCCCTGCCTGCGGACAGCTTCCAGAACCACCTCTTGCCATGCAAAGAAACAGAGTGGTCAGGCAGCTCAAGCCAGTATCAGCCATTGTAAGACAGGAGTTGGAAGGGAAGGCCAAACTTACAACTCCAAATTCGAAGGTTAAGAGCTGCTCGAAAGAACGCTTGCGCCTCGCGATCGCCTCGCAGATCTGCCGATGCGAGTGCAAGGGCAAGGCCGTCCTCACGTCTCGGCGAAGCGATGCGAAGGCGATGCTGAAGCGATCTCCCTCTCCTGCCCTTTCCCGCCCTCCTGACAAACGGCCGTGCGGACCAACTCTCGATCAGCTCGAAGCTTCTCGCACGCAAACTCCAATGCCAGGCCATTTTGTCTGCATCGAAGCAGCACTTCAGCTTCGACTCCAACGCATGACGCGACCCTGGGGTGCCTGACCGCCTCCATGACGACCTCTCTGTCTGCACACATCTCCTGCCCGGCTCCGCAGCACCACGTGTCAGAGGTCAGAGCTATCAACCGTGTGACTCCGCTTGCACGGCAGATCTCCTCTGAGGCACACTGTAGAGCAATGCCGGTCTGTCTCACAGTTGCCAGCACCACTTGCTTGTCTGCCCGAAGAGCATCACCAGCGTGTTCAAGCATATGGCCATATTGACCTCAGATTGAGCAGTCGCGGCTGATAAAGATGATACAGAGAGGGAGGACATTCCCAAAGAGTTGTGTCACGAATTGCGATGACGATGGGTCAAGACCAGTCCAGTGTGTTGGAAATATCCTCTGCAAAGCATGTAAAGCATGTCAGACCTCCGCAGGCATAGGGTCATAGGGTCTTCTCATTTTGCATGTAGGTGAAGAGGGCATCAACGCACAGACTGTCTGTTACCGATGTGATGATTTGATCGTCCACTGTCGTCAAAGCCACGATGATCCAGCCTCATGTACATGAACATATCAAAGTTTGGGTTGCAGACTCATTTATATTTGGCAGGTCCGACCGAAGATATGCATGTGGTACGCAGTCTAGTGGGCTTGTCAGCGTATGCGATATGATCATTTTGTCACCCAACTCCTGCATGTCTAACAACCCGATGGCCCGGCCGTGCTGCTCTTCACATATCCAGAAAACTCCAAGGATCCCGCTGACGGCAGCAAGGACAACCTCCATGCAGCCGCGAAATCCACTAAATGCACAAGGTCCAGGAGTGTCCCGGTTTCCCGGACACATCGCACAGAAACTTGCGTTTTGTAGGGCCGTCCTACGACACAAGCTATAGCATTCCGCATCGTGCAGCCTTATGGTTGTGTCCGAATCAGGAGCGAGCCTAGTGGCCTAGTGCCCGTCCGTTGATGGAACGTTGAAGTTCAAAGCACTGCACACCCGAGCTGGTCAAACTTCTCCCACGGAAAGGATCCCCTCCCACCTCTCACTCCAACTGCCCCCTGACATGCAGTAGCCCTCATAGCGCTGCTTGATTTCAGGATATTTCAGGCAGAATTTCTGCAAGCAGCTTCGTTTGCATAAGAGGCTCGCGAAGCTTAAGACAACCTTTTTGCCCATGACGTGGCCTGGCCTCGCGGTCGTCTCTGAAGGTGCTCAAAAACCTGAGATCGTCCCGTGCCCAGATTCGCCTACGAGTATCATGTTGCGGATCCCAATCGGCCGCTCAGGGACTCCAGGGAGCGGCCCTCGGAGGCCACGGCGCGCAGCGCGAAGCGCCGGTCCTGGAGCAGCGCCGGCGTGGCGAAGGCGAGGACCTCTGCGGCGACGCTCGGGGCCGGGGCGCCAGGGCGAGGGCGCTGCCAGGGGTGGTGCCATCTTCACAACGTCAACTTGGGCATCGGCCTGCGCGTCCCATCGCAGCGCAGCCAGCACGACCTCCTCGTCCGCTCGCAGGGCCTGCGCCCGATCCCTTCCCTAGCCCGATATTCATCAGCTTGTAACGAGTGATTCCCATCCTCCGACGCCACCTGCAGCAAATCTCCACGCTGGCTCACCGCACCTCGACAGTCAGATACCGTTGCAAGCACGACAACCTTGCTTTTGAACGGGATCAGTTACTGCACCCACCGCATCACTGTAGGGCATCCAAGCAGCGCAGAACAACCTGGTCAGTACTACAAACAGGAGACGCAGAGACGCACCAGGGAAGCACAGTTAAAGTAGTAGCGGTAGCGTGTGACTTCTTCTGCCTCTCGGTCGGAGCGGATCGCTCTAGGAGCTTTGCGCAGCTGGTCGGCAGACGCCTGCGCAACTACCGAGTCTCGAACTGGCTCCTCCAAACCCGCACCTCAAGACGCCACCTCGACACGTTCCAGCCAGGACGCCTGCAAAGGAGGCCTCCTGTCGCAAAATTCTGACGTCACTGAAATGTTTCTCTCGCAGAGTAGGCGATTTGCTCGTCTGGCATCTTCAACTTTATGGGGTGTACTATCTTGTACTGGCACCCTGCTTTTGCGGTACACATACTGCTTACTGTGCCCTTTGCACGTTTCTATGGACACCGAGTTGTAGATTAGACGGTGCATGCCAGCTAGCACGTTAGAAATCTATAACGTGCACTGCTGCATTGCTTGCAGCCTGACGAGCGTCAGCTCGATTGCTTCACCGGGGCCAGAGAGCTCGCCGAGGCAGTCATTGCTCTTGAGCTCTCGGCCTCTTCAGCCAAGCCACAGCTTCACTTCATCTTGAACTTTCAAAGACTCTCCTGCATTTCTGTCGCCGAGTAGTAGAGTCGCTCTCGAAAGCCTGCCTAACAGCCTAACTTGCGCAGCAATGCCTGCACAGACACTTTGGAACTGTGCCTTAAGATCTATCAACCTTCTTGAAAGCCGTCGACGACGATTTCAGCCGACTGTCCGCCGCCCAAGCCAGCAAGCCGAGGAACCATGTTAGTTTCGGACCAGCAGCCTACGGCTCGAATCTTCCGTCCAACGACGCGTGGCCTGTAGAACTCCAGAACACGATCGAGATCGGGATACCCCTCGCTGTAGCCACCTTCTCGGAGACCTTCGCTTGCATCCTCCGACCGCCAAGTGCTTCTGCCGGAGCCTAAGAGGCCGAGCAAATGCGAGCGCACCCGCGCGGCTCGCGCCTGAGAAAGTGCGATGCCCAAATCAGGCGGAGCTTCGGGCCGGGCGTAGCCTCTCACGAGCAATCCGAGGCCAGGATGCCTCCGCAAGATCTCGGCAACCGATTCCAAGCTCTGTCTTGCCTCTTCATCCAGAGCATCGTTTGCGAAGTCAAAATGTATGAGCGGAAACTGAGGTGGTGCAAAGCAGAGATGAAGTCGCTCAAGGCTCCACTTCTCAGCTGCCTTGGGCATCAAGGATGGTTCACGCCAGCGGCTGGAGCTTGCAGCTGAGCCCAAAAACCCAAGCACCTCCTCACAGTTCGCGATCCGCAGCGCTCTGCATGCTCGACCCAGTCGCACAAGGCAGACCGGAGTCACAAAGGCCAGGGATGAGGTGAAAAGGTCCATGTCAGTGAGGACTCTCAACAGCGCCATTGGGGCGTTGGCGCTCGCGGCCGCACTCTGCATGGCTGTTCGGCGGGTCTCTTGCTAAGTCTGTCATACCATGCGAGACATTGCAACGGCAGGAGCTGCAGACTACCAAAGCAACAAGCAGCGGCTACTGTGTGGTGGCAGGATGGTCACCAGCGCAATCCGGAGAATGCGCCTTCGAAGATCAGGCGCTGCTCCCTCTCAGGCAATGATTCGGCCAAAGCCGAACGAAGCTGCGCTACCTCAGAGCTTCCACTGCCCCGAGAATTCCACTTGCGAGCAACAACGTTGGGACTTGAGGCCCGGCATAGCTGCGTCCATCTGCGTCCCAGCTCCCAGAATTTCCCTGATCTGCCACCGAGCAGCGCTCCAGTTCACCGGCACCTGGAGCTCGCAAACGGGCTCGCCACTCAGGCGCCGCACGCTGAGCGCACGCAGCTCAGGTGCAGGATGCAAGTCTGCGCCATCGTCCGCCATCGCAAGGCAGTCCACAATGTTGCCGCGTCTAGCTCAGTTCTAGAGCAGAACTCGGCTTTAAGCGAGGCATCGAGGCATGTGACAAATCAAAGCTGGGAGGAAAGCAGAACCTGCATTGTGAAACCGCTCTCTTTTGTCTGCCTCGAGTTCGAAAACTGCTTGAAAGCTGGCCGCGCACGGCGCCAGTTAAGATGGAGACTCCCCAGATCGAGACATGATGCTGGCCAGTGACGGAGACTGCAGCCGCTCTCTGAGTGAACCGCAGTGCCCAAAAGCTTGGATGCTACGGTTTGAAGCAGGCAGGCAAACAATTACAAGCATCTTATGTCGTATGCGTGCATGACCCACAGCAGCACCGGAGGTCCTTCTGAACATCACTTGACCGCTTTTTCCACAACGAATTTGGGAACGCAGGAGACGTGGACACTGTGTACAACTCTGCACATCCGCCTCGCTTTCGCGAGGACACTTCCATGAATTTCAGCCATTCAGGACGCCAACTCCTTTAAGGAAGTCCCCCAACAGCCCGACACAGTGAGCAAAGTTCACAGGCGAAACCTGGCGTCCGATGCGAAGTGTACACGAATAGTATCAAATAGTTAGAGGGTGAGGGGACAAGTAGCAAGTAGGTTGGCTTCTGCTATGGATGCGGTTGCAACTGTTGCAACCAGGAAAGCCTCAACCAGTGCGGATTTGATCCCATAGTAGTAGTGGTAGATCTACATGTAATAGTTGGAGTAGAAGCAGGCACATGGGGAGGATCTAGAGTAAGAGTAGGCATGCTTGTGGCAGTAGCACAAGCAGGAGCAGCAGCAGGACTGGTCGCCGTTATCGTCCTACAACTCGTAGGAGTATTAGCCTCCCTGCTAGCCAAACAGCAAAAAAAGTCAACACTAACAAACGACATACAAGTAAGGATGCTACCTGATCAACAGACCAAACTCTCATGGATGAACTTTGCAACATTGCCACCGAGTAGCCCTCCAATTAAAGAAGAAGTGACCCTCGCCGGGGAAAGTGACCAGTTTACAGTCACTGCCCGTTTTTTCCATCCTTGGCAGGCGAGCTGCAGCGAGCTTGGCAGCTCAGGTGCATCGCTTCTTGCGCCAAGCTGCCCGCGCTGGAAGCCCTGCACCTCCTCGATCGGCACCAGGTGGTCAGCCGTGCCATGAAGAATGAGCGTGGGCTGGGACAGCTGACCTGATTTTCTACGAGCCAGAAACCTTTGCTCACAACTCCAGCAGACCTGGTGTGTCGGCTTGCCATCAGCCTTCCTGAGCTTCCAGCGCACCCGATGGATGGGGGAACCAGCCCGCAGCTGCTGCTCGCCATAGCGCCATCGCAGCGCTAAGCTGCCCAGCCAAGTTGCAAGCCGTCTATCACTGAAGCGCTGCGTGAACTCCAGATCGAGCACTGGGTTGAAAAGAACCAGCCTCGGTGTTTGCGACACCTCGTCGGTCGTTTGCCATGCTAGCATTGCGGGAGCCTGACCCTAGTTATGTAATTGTGCGGTGTTGCGACGGGGCACCCTGCCAAGCCCAGATTCTCGCGGAGAGCCGCCATGGCGGCCGTGTGGCCTCCGCTTGAGGCACCTGAGTTGAGTTTTCAGCGAGGTGTGCCATAACAGTCTGGATCACTCGAGCCGGAATGGCCGAGCGCTTCTCGGGTTCCTGCTACCGCTGGACCTTGCGGCTGGTGCCGCTATCTTCCTTAGTCTTTTGCCTCTTGGTTCTGCTTGCCATTATGCTGCTGCTTCTGCGCTTCTGCCTCGCTTGCGTAGTTCTGGTATGCAAACACTTGCAGCAGGTGCGACAGCCTCCAGTGACGTGCCAGCAAGAGACTGCCAGACCGCGCGCGTCCGTGCAATAGTGCACAATCTGTTTAAGATAAGATGAAGATTTTGAAACAGGATCGAAATGAAATCTTGGCAGGACACGGATTAGAGTTGAGCAGGGTGTGTGACGGTTGTGAAGTCTGTTGTCTGTCTGATGCGTGCCATCGCGCCCTACGCATCGCTTCCGCCCTAAACATCGCTTTTTGCGTAAGACAAAGACCTGCCAAGACGATCTTCTCCCGGTCGATCCCCATCTTGTCTGCGTTCTCTTGCAGGTAGCGCACGCAGCGCTGGGCATCGTCGATGCTGTCAAAGGGCACCTGAAGCAATCAGCTTGCACAGAGTCGGAAGATCAACAGCCCACAGCCTGGCCTTGGAAAGCGGATGTGTCAGGAAGCAGCTCACTTCGCAGCATGCGGTGGAGATGCCATACCGGCGGGAGACCTCCTGAAGTCGCAGTGACCAGCTGCATTCTCCTAAATTGCTTCCTGACGGCGGTCCTTCGCATAAGGATAGAACTGCGAAGGTGCTCCACCGAGGAAACCACCTGCAATAGCTTGGGAGCGACATGAAGCCGGCATCGACGCTGAACTGCAGCAGTGTCTTTCTCTGGCACCTCCATGCACGAAGACCATGCAACCTTTCTTGGATGATTGATCCTCCTGCGGTAGGAAATGTAAGGAGAGGCCATTTTGCTCAGAGTAGCTGTGGACCTGCACCGGGGGCTCTCACTCCCAGCACCGACAGAGATCAATCTATCGTTCGACTATCCCTTTCAGTGCCAGCACAGAGTGAATCTAAGAGACGCTCTGCATCCTCAGCGGGAATGGGCAGGGAAACGGGTCCCACAGTACGAAGAAATTGCTTTCTAAGCCTTCACCTGCAGATGCCACCTGCCTCGCCGCCCAAAGTTGATACGAAGCGTTCTGCGATGTACTTCCTGCAAGCGCCGAGCTGTCTTCTGACAGGCTTGCAGCGCGCAGCTCGCTCTCGTGCTTTAAGAACTGCCAGCCTGAGGAAAGCACCCGCAACGATGCCGGGAAGCTTGTCCAGCCAGGGATCTCCCAAGGCCCCGCTGCAGGAGTCCATTGCTTCTCAGAGACTCAAGGCCTACTTCTAGCCGCTCTAGCCTATAGCAAACTGTTGCAAGTAGGCTTATGGGGATCCCTCCGTCTTCCCTCTTGCTGACATCCTCATGCGCGCCGTGAAAAAACCTTGCAAGAAAGTAAGAGGAAACATGGGAGCAAAAGCCTCAAATGCCGCCCAAGAGCAGTATAGCGATCCCTCAAGCAGGCAACTGGAAATAATGCAAAGGCTTGGATGGACCAGTGGAGCTGTGGAAGGCAGGACCGGCCTCGGTGCATTGTGACAATCTTGTACTCCAGTGCTGCGTGTGCTCGAACCAGGAACTGAATCTGGATGCATGCTGCAGGAACCTGCCGAACTACTGAGGTCGTGGCTTGCCCTCAGGACGGTGCACGCCATGGCCAGCCTTCCTCAGCGAGTTCCGACATTCTTCCAGACGCTTGCCCAGACAAGCACTTGTCCAAGCAAGTCCTGAAGGTTGCACCCTCGTGTCATCAGTTTAAATAACAAATGCGAGGCCATACATGCTGAGACTGAGATCTCGAGCTCTTCCCAGAACTGCAGCAGTTCCTGTAACACTGGTCAGGAGAAGGCAGAATCAAAAGTTGAAACACAGACTGCACAGGGAAACACGTTGCCCTCAGATTTGTGCCGGCTGGCCTCCTGCAAGCTGAACATACCCATGATCCGGACACAAATCGAAAGCTACTTCTACAACGTTTCTTGCTTCAACATGCTGCACTGTCGTGTCTCCCTTCTCGAACATGGCTGTGAGCCCCGGTTGCCGGCACTTTTTCGACAGCACCTCTCGGGTAAGTGCGGCGATGTGCAATTTCGGAAGAGGATCTCTGCAGGAAGCTCACCCTTTTCCTTGCCTGGCGTTCGCGGAATTTCTTGCAAACGTCGGCCAGTTTTCTGTGAGCTGAGGCGCTTTCAAGCATAAGACCAGTTCACACACCAAGCTCGTTCTTCGGACGGCTGATCCATGTGTGGGCCACATGTCCATCAAGACGAGGACGTGGACGTCGATAGCCAGTGAGGGAGCAACAGGCATCCAGGTGAGTCCCCTTCATGTTGCTGCGTTGCGGCTGTAGTTCATGAGATCAGTCGTCCTTCCATCCTGTCAAGCGCTGGTGCTTGTACACAGCATCCCTGAATCGAGCGGCATATCCGTTTTCTTCGATGCCCATCTCTTCTTGCACGTCAATGTCTTCTTTTATCTCCTTTGTTGTGCGACCGATTTTGGTATACACCTTCCGATGCCAGTGGACCTGCACGCAGGAACCTTCCACTTTGTATGTCCCAAACAGCGTGATGCCGTCATACTTGAAAACAGCATTTTGCGTTTCGTTGCTGAAGAAGCAGAGCTCATCTACTCGGGCATCGGCATGATACAGCCCCATTGGCATCTCGGTGCGAGCGGGATCCTCTGCAGAGCCTGAATCGACCATGAGGATAAGCCAAGTTGGCGAGATTTTGCTGTCAGCGATCTGCAGAACTCAAGCCGAGATGTCTTGCACTTCGTGTGTGTGTATACCTGCTCTGTGTGTGTGTGTGCATATGTATGTATACATACATGTATAGGCCAATAGGTGAGAATATAAATCTAAATATGAATATATATATATATATATATATATAATGTAAATATTATATATATATACCTATCTATCTACCTGGTACCTACATATCTACCTACCGACCTACCGACTGACCGACCTACCTACCTACCTACCCGCTTGCTGCACACAAACATACGCACATATGTACGTACAGCAGGGCACAGTCATATACCCACTTGTAGATAGTGACGGAGATGCGGTGGATCGCTGTAACCCTGAACCCCAGCTGGAAGCAGAAACTGCGGCGTCGCTCAGATGCCGGCATGCCCCTAAACTGTCAGGCCCTACCGGAAGCCAAGCACACACGGCTGGTGTCGCGAAAACTAAGGACGAACCACAGCTGTGCAGACTGCGATGGAGGCTACGAAGATTGTGTGTCTGTCTTGAAACCGAGTACTTCATCATGCCAGCCTGCCTGCCCTCTGCAAAGCCGTCAAAAGATTGAGGCATTACAACCTTCTGGCGGCGAGTTTGAGGTGAACTTGAGCTCAAGCTGCGGGCCTGTCTCTTCTGAAACAGCGGAATCAGCGAAAAAATACAACCGAACCGATCTGAAATCGAAGAGTCTTTTGACGAAACCCTACTGGAATATGATAGTGAATGGCTCGTGTCTTCCCTTGAATGAGTAGCTGTATGCCAGAAAGCAATCAGGACATCGATGACTGAAGAACCCAATGACCCACTTGAACTGCTTCTTCAAATTTTCCACGAGCCTCTGATCACTCTGATCCACAACCATCCCACTATCCATGGAGGCTTTCAGAGCAGCAATTATGTTGCGCTCTGCTTCGGAACCGGCAGGTGGAGCGGCGCTATTCTCGCCAGGCTCAAACCGTGCATCGCATGTCCGACCAAATCCTACAAATTCTTCTGCAGCGTCATGCATGGCTCCAGGAAAAGAGCTGGTCGGCTTCTCGTCAAACGCCGAGGCCGGGAAGGTCCGGACCCACTCCCCAAAAAGGTCCGGGTGCAAGCTGCCAAGGTAGCACCTCGCCAGAGACAGTGAAAGGTCCGGGAACATGAGGTCCAAGGAAACTGCTCCTACCTCGTCCGACAGTAGCGCACCTAGCTCCTGCCGACCGGACACAACGAGAACTGGTCAAGATCCCGCGTAGATTGGGTCCTCGTCGCTCAGCTTCCAGAATTGTTGCTGGGCCTGCCATGCCAGTGCTGTGATGTTCCTTTCCGGCTGTTGCCACTCCAAGTTTTGTAAGCAAGCTCGACATAGAATGCTCCACTTGCAACAAACCAGCATGTAAGATGTTGAATAGACGTGCTGTTTTGCAGCATCCAAGTACCTGAAGCCCACATGCGATGGCTGCTATGATATGTGAAAACCTGACTTCGAGAAAACCGACAAAGCAGGTCTTTTGCAAAGAGCTAGTGGTGGGCGACCCCATCCACCCAAGCTGTTCAAAGTGGCTTTGCTAGTGCAGCAATGGGCACGAGTGCGGCACACCCTGTGGGTGGTCATAAACTGTCTCAATGCACAACCATTTTCAGCATATTGAATCGAAACATGGCAAGACCGTACAAGACGACAATGCCTGCCAGTTAACGCTTTGACGCACTTGTACAGCAGGCACAACCATGGCGTTTTCCAGTGGGCAAACGGAACAGTAACCGATGACATCTGTTCCGCTGGGACTGTACATTCCTAGGACTACAAACACCTTGCCCGAACATGTAACCTGCACGCCCAAACACTCAATACAAAGACTACGCAGTGTTTGAAGAATTTGTGTTTTTTGCACATCTGCTACGTTGACTTCGGGTTTTGCCTTGGCGAGGTCCGAAGAATCAGTACTCATCTTACGTAGTCTTTCGGTGGTTTTCGGCCGTCTGATGAGACACAACAAGTGCCCGAGCCTTTTTCTGAATTCGCTCCTTATCGTTTTACACACCAAGCTCTTCCTGCTTGAAAGTGCCGCTTTGTCTGAGATTAGCCCACAGCGGGTTTTTTTACTCAACCCCATGTGTTCTCGGCTCTGACGTGCTCTCAGTTCGCACTCGGCTCGGCCTCTGAAGATGTGCACCTCGAGCCATATGCTCGTGTCCGACGGCAAACAGCAACTTCTTCTAAAGCTATTCTACTCAGGGCCCTTAAGCCGATGAGCCTGATTTCTAGGCAATTGTCGAAAAGGTGCCTGGGGAGTCGAACCGGTACCATATCAGGCAGCTTCCTCTTCCGGTGAAGGCCAACGGACCCTTTCGAGACCGAGCCCCAATGGTAGCTCGACAAGCGACAGCAAAAACAGGGCCGCATCTGCCGAAGTCTCAAGACTGGCTTTGGCTGACTCAGGGCAACACCAAGAGCTGTGCTGCAAGAACTTTCCGAAGCCACCTCAGAACATCAGTCGTGTCTTGCAGCTCAAGCCTTCGACAAACTGCTACAATCAGTTGAAAACCAAACTAGGTCCGTAGTTTCATACTGCTGCTGGACAGTGAACAGCCGAGGACCCTCTCTGCCTGAATGACCCTGAACACTGCATAGACTGCCCTAGCGGCCCCTGCCCCGGCCCCTGCTGAGGCGCCAGCTCGCCCTCGCAGGCTGCGAGGTCATCCCCAAGGCCTCATTTTTCTCAAAAGAGATATAATGATCGAAGCACGGACATCCCACGTTCTCAAACTGCAGACCCGAGCAAGAGCACAACATGATGGTGCCCCCACACAAAGCCCGCCTCCCGAAACACTATGCAGTTCGTCATGTCGCCTATCGCCTCCTTTTCGAAGTCATGCTTCAGGCTACATTGACACGAAGCTATTCAAAGCTCCAGATGCGGGCAGAGAGCAGCATCAATTTGGCTGTCTTGTTGCCGGGCCATGTAGATCACAATCGACCTTGGATGCTGAGCCAGACACACAAACCAAAATATCTTTCACCGAAGCTCTGTCGGAAGACAGTCAGATATAGAGCTGCTGTTCTGTTCGCGCGAACTGCATTGCCTGGAAGCGAGGTCTTCTGAGGGTTCGACCAAAGTGCCTCGGAGCCATGAAACGGTGCCAATTCATGACAGCGCTGTGCTTACTTGGATGGAGAGCTCCACAAGGGCACACACATCAACTTGTTAGCAAATTCTGCCGCAAGAGTTTCCCATGAGCACAAAATCTGTCCACTAGGCCGGCAAGCACATGGTGACTTGCGCAAGCAGCACCGACAATGTTATGTCGAACAAGAAGTCTTGCTGCGATATTTCAGGGAATGCAACAATGGGGTTGCTGCAAGTCACCTTCTTAGGCACTCCTTTGAGGAGACCTCGGCTGGGGAGGACATTTACAAGTCTGGAACGAGGAAACATTCGGGGAAAATCGCAAACCCCACTCCTCTGCTGAGTGCTCAAAAGCATGCTCAAAGCCGTGAGCGTTCTCTCGAAGTCGGGGAGCTCTTTGGAGGGCGAGCGCATGCTGTAAGATCCAGAAAGGTAGTACGTCGGAGATTCTGAGAAAATGCTCACGCCACAATATAAACATTGAACCAGCATGGCGAGTCGTAACTACTCTTGTGGCAGGCTCGCATGCCTGACTGCGTGATTCGAGTCGGAGCCACTCGTCATGCCTCTACAAATTCCGGGTCCAGCATCCTGAGACACCACGACTCACAGACAAGACTGACAAAATCAAACCCTAGCTGATCCTAGCTGGCCCTGGCCCTAGCTTCTATACAACCCGGACTTTCGCAAGACATACACACCGTTCGAGCAGGAAACGGAGGGTAGTGACCGGGTAGTATAAATAGACCGCAGGCGAAGTGCAGACAAGAAACGTCACACCCGGACCTGGGAGGACTGAACGTCTGCAGTACACATGCTTCAGCCCCACTGGAAGCCTACATGTAAAGTACTGCCAAGTCGAAGCCCGAGGAACGACATGCGCCACCCACACAGAAAGCAGGGCTGCGGAGGCAAACGCTGCTGCGAGAAACGGCAAGGCTGCTTCAAAGCCCCCCTCCTGACATGGCAGGAACACCTGAATATGTCACTCATTTGAGGACCACTGCTTGCTAAGTGCATTTGCAAAGGGTCCTCGCGCAAGGCACCGATCGCAACCGTGACGGTTGCCTGTGTGGAAACGGATGTTCAATAGGTGACGCCTCGGCCTCACCTATAAAGCCTCAGCAACGATCAGGATCATGTCAACAAATCAACTTGGGCCACTTTTCGTGGCCTGGCCCAAGCCGTAGAGGGAATCGAGCAGGCCGAAGGACTTGCCACAAGATCCTCAGATCTCAGCATCCGTCAAACTCTGAACCAAGTAGTGGTCGTAAACGTTGATCTTGATTATTGGATCGCTGACAAGCAACGGCTGTTAGCCGGGACCAGTACAAGCGGTAACACCGGCATGACTGTGGCAGCAACAGCAATGGCCAGGAGACCTCGCCGGATGCGTTTGGACTGTGGAGCCGCAACGACAGACATGCTTTGCAAGGCAAGCAGGAAAGACTCTTCTGTTTGTTGATACCTCTGGAACCACCTTCGGCCTGCTTCGAGAAGCAACGAAGGTGCCGCCAGCAGTGCCAGAGTACCGAAGAATGGCAGCAAAGAGATGACCTGACAAAATAACGGCCGATCAGGGAGCTCTCGCCAACGCGGGAAAAACACAATTGCTTGGTATCCGGCCACCAGCATGATGCGCAACCCGACGAAATATCCGGAGAAAGCGACCAGTGGCATCAGAAGCCTCGGCACGGCATTCCCTCGAAGAACAAAAACCTCTAAAACCTCCCAAACTTCGGCGAACTCTTCCCAGATGCCCGAGCAGAAGCACATGCACGAAGCGCTGCAGCACCAACCGAAGGAATTTGTCAGCTTCTGACAAAGAAAGCCAGGGTACAGTGCGATCATCTGGTTGACTGCAACGACTGAGCCTGCCTGCAGCAGGACAGCAGCTGCGAGGCTTTGCAGTTGCACCAGTGTTTTGCAGAAGCTCCTACAAGTTTGTAGAGTCAGCGACCTGCTCAAGCGTTTCGCTGCTGGCAATGATTCCAGGCCCTTGCCTCTTTGTGATTCCTGCCCGTGGCCACTAGCAAGTCGTTGGTGAATGACCTTGTTCGGCGGCCAAGTCGTGAAGGCAAATATGCTCGGCAAGCACCAAGTTTGCTCCCGACCACGTTTATCCTCGCACTTGCTACAAGATTCTAAGACTCGTGCTGGAACGCATGAAGAACTCCCAGCAGCAGACCGCGCCATATGCCCAGCACCCATATCGCCTTCTCCGACTGCAGCCTCTCGTGTCCGCAGTTGCCGCAGCAATCATAGGACGCCTGCGAGGCATGGCAGACCGCCTACACGAGCTAAGTCAGGTTGACATGTGCAGACAAGTAGCGGACATGGTGCAGGGAGGAGCCCACAGGCGTCCTGAGGGTCTACTATGGCTGCAACAGCTTCTGCATCACCAATGTTCAAAGCACCCCGCTTGTTTCTCTGCTCTGTAAGCAGGCCCCACGTCAGCAACTTAATCAAACCCCTGGAGCGGCTGCCTGCCAGGCCGTCATCTTAGACGTATTCGATGTATCCAGTCTCAAGAATGTAACCTGACTCTTCATCTGAGTACCGAAACCCAGGCGTCACATTCTCGAGGCTGAGCTCATCAAGCCGCCAGGCCAAAAAGCTTCGCTTCTTGCAGCCGACGGAAGACAAAGGTGGGAGTCACAGGGCTTGAAGCATGAAACGGTCCCCATGCCTCAGAATGTAGACCGCGCCTAGAAGAGTGCCTTCCAAATGCTCAGAAAAGGACTGGCGGAAATTCCGACGTGACAGTCACGTCTCATTGCTTCAACTAGCAAGTTCTGGTACACTGGAGGGCTTTCCTTCTGATTTTTAGCACGGTCTGAAACGTATCATCACGAAACTTGACGAACAGAGTTGCTCAGACGCGACTCTTTTGAAACGTGCTACCGAAAGTCGCTCTGAACCTAGGTCGGTCCTCTGCACTTGACTGATCACGCTGTGCTTTCCGGCAAGCGGGCTTCAACTGATCCCCTGCAAGTCGGATGCCAGTGTCCTTGGAAACCCTTTTGAATGTGAATTTGTATCTCGCCAGCTCTTCATGCATGGAACAGAAAAGAAACGCGGAGAGACAACGAAAGCTCATCCCGGCCGATTCGCTGGTACCTGTGCCGGAGTCTCTCCATCTGCACCGTTACGGTTCCCTTGTGGGGCGGCTTGAGCTTGAGCTTGAGCTTGAGCATGAGCTGCAGGACCCGGGAAACCCGGGGTTATCACGACTCTCTCAGTCAGCCACGAAGCCCTGGAGTTGCCTTTCACAAGAGCACTTGGAGGCTCGAGTCCGAGAGCAGCGGCCAAGTTTCGCTGCGCAGTCCACGGTTCCATTCGGAAAGACAGCGCGCCGCGCAGCTCAACAGCTGATCCTCTTACTTCCCAGCTCACCCTTGATCCGAAAGTGCTGCAGCTCTTTCAATTACTTACACCATGAACCCCACTGAGGCACTCAGGTTCAGGGTCATGGAAAAGCCTCCCAAAGTCCTGGAGACTTTTGAGCAATCTCTTGCTCAATCTCCGCTTCCGGGTCATCCTCGTCGAGGAGCGGAAAGCTCAAAACGCTGGGACTTGGACTCAAAGTTCGCATCCTCAGCTCTCAGATTTCTCCTCGGCAAACCTTCCTCTCCAAGCTGCACCTGCTCGGCCTCCCCCCTACTTCGGAATCCCGGTGTTCCTGCGACGTGCTATCTGAGCCAAAGGGCGGAGAGCGCGGCACCGGCTCCGGCCCCCAGCAGCACGCCAAGCAGGAGGCTGCGAAGACCTGACCAGGACGGAAACACCCAGATGCTTCCGACCAGATTCCGGAAACTACAAGTAGCTTGTAGAAGCCATGGGTCGCTTGCTGGACACTTTTCCAGTCAACACATTCATGCTGAGAGTCGAGCGGAGACGGCGTTCGGCAACAGAAGGGTAATTTGCAGACCTATCAATCCGGACCTGTCCAGAACCTTGGCAAGACGATGAATACAAACAATCGGAGTGGCACAAACCTCTGCTTCGAGAAGCCCTACGAGTATCAGCCCTGGCCCTAGTAGTGGGCACAATCTGCCACCGGCGGGCTCGCGGAACCGTCCAGTTGCATATCGCCACGACGGCATGCCCGAAGAAGATCATGACCACGAAACCCAACAGAAGCCTCCACACAGACTGCTGCACCAGGTCCAAGTCAAAAGCACATTTTGCAGAGATCTCCCGAGGTCTCGGTGTTTTTGTGGATCTGCCTGGGTGTGGGCAGGTAGTCCTACCCCGAGGCATGCACGCACAGCATGCGGACAGAAAGGCTCAACGAGTGCACGGCCTTTGGTGCACGGATGGCAAACTGAATGTGGGCCATTTCAACATGTAAAGAGTGCGAGTGCTCCCCAACATCTTGCAGACAAACTGGCCACAAGAAGTCTCCCACCAAACTCTTGACCGCATGCCGTGAATTGGAGATCTCTGTACATCGGGAGCAGAGCGTCGTTTTCCGGTTGGAAAAGTCTGCCGCTCGTGTGCTCAATAGTCAATCCAGCCCTGCTGCACAATTTGGAGCTGCTCTGTACAAGCCGATCCGCCGATTTAGACTCACTCCGGGAAAGCCGGCTGGGGCTCGGCTCACATGGCACTGCAGCACTGGCTTTCAGACGGCATTGCCTGACATCCGGCGAAGATACAATCAGATCAGGCCAAATCACCACTTTAAGAAACACCTCCCTCGTGCTCGTGGGCCCTGCCTCGATCTCCTGCAAGCGGCGCAGGATCTCTGCAGGATGAGGCCGCTCCTCCGGCTTCTCATGCCAGGCCTCTGACTCTTGGACTCTTCACCGGCGGCCCAACACCCGTGTCTACATATTTTTCACGAATGCAGGCGCCTGGCGCAGAAGACCACGAAACCGACTGTCTTTCACTGCCTTGTTGCAACTGTCGGCGCGGAGGCCGATGGAGTATGCTAGCCCACCAGATCCTACCAGATTTGTGACCATCGACTCAGCTGCCGGCTTGAAGACTCGGCCGCGGCACGCGGCCCTCCTTGAAAGCCTCCCGAGCACACTGCGACGGCTTCTCAAGATCTCGCGCGGCCTGGATACTAGACTATGTATCTCGCAATCCAGAAAATCATTGGGAGCCTCCATCACGTGGTCTGACGGCTTGTGCATTCCATCATTGTCAAGGTGCTGGAAAGGCCGAATTCCTCACGAGTCGAAAGCTGGTCGGCGCCGACCGGTCGGATGTCTTCGGATGGATGCCTGTTTAATCCCACTCGCAGGACAGGGCTCCTGTGCACATGAGCCACAGCACGAGACCAAGTGCAAAGACGTCGGCTGCAATGCATTTCTCGACCTGCGAGTATTGTGTGAACTTCGGGGAATCTCGAGAAGCCTGCCCAAGCCTCATTGCAGGGCTCCCCTGCAAGGACCTGTCCCGCCAGTTCCACGGCGGCTCATGCCAGAGTTTGAAGGAAGAGCGATGCCTCTGGCGCCGAGTAGAGGCAGCTCTCCAAACTGGGAGCGCCAACCTCTGCCTGGCAGCTACAGTGGCATGGCAATGCACGAAGCACCTGCCGGCACGCGGCTGCTCCGGGAGGACCTGATGTCTGTGGTCGATCGGCGCCAGTGCTCCTGGCAGAATTTATAAGCAAACCTCGCGGCCTGCTTTCAATTCAAGGGCAGTCACCAAAGTGTCAAAGAAGTGCAGCAGGTCGACTGATCGGTCCTGATGGGCTTAGCCGCAGTGCCAGGCTGGTACCTGAGCTTGGGCTCCAGAAAGGTGGGGGGCGGGCTGCCCGAGCAGCAGTTGTTCATGGGCAGTTTGCTGTTTGCTGAGGTGGCCTGGCCTTGCTTTGCGGTTTCTACCTGCTGAATCCCGCTTGTTACTTTGGCTTTTAGCTTCGTGCAAGAAGCCGACACACAGTCAATCACATGTCGGCTTGCAAAGGGATGGCAACAGCAAGCAAAACAGTCATGACTGAGGGCCTCGAGAGGCCAGGCATTGATCCGAAAGAGTACCGGCACTTGCAGGATACGTTGGAAGGAATGCCGATATGCCGATTCAGCATTGACACCTGCAAGATCCGTGTTGAGCAGCCGCCGCCATGGACTCCAGCCAACCTTCTGTTGGCTGGAGCTGGCGGCGGCGGAGCGGATGCAGCAAACTGATCTTGCCTGTGTGAACGGGCCGCTGCATCGGAACATCGTCAGACTTCTCGAAGGTATGCTGCAAGCACTCTTGCAGTGCTTTCAGACTAGCTGGCCACCTCATGATCAATCATGTGAGTGCTAAATTCCTGCGGACAGTTAAGACTTGACTGCTCTGGTTGCAGAATCTCTACTGCCAATCTTCTTTTTTTCAGCTCCGCGAAACGCTTGAGCCTACTGACAATGTGCAAAAATACGCAACTATGGGCTGTCTATGGGCTGTCGGCTGAGACCGGACGGGAACTGCTGTGCAGCCGTGCAGCCGGGTGGCAAAGGAGAAGATTTGACGGTCTCAAGTTTCCATGCGCAATCGGGGGACTGAGTCCCGCAAGGAAAGCCACAGCACCGGCAGCGCTGATGGACCAGCTAAGAAGTAAGGACCTCGCGAAGGGCAGCGCACTTCTACGCAGTTTAGTAGGGCAGCAGCTTCCCTGTTCCATGCCTGGGTGGTGCCCAGGGTCGGTGCAGCTCTTGCCGCTTGCTCCTGGTAGGGCCCTACTACACACTCCCAGACACATCCTACTTCTATGGCTTTCTCGCGGGGCCTCAAGAAGCGCTCCAGGTCACCTCCCGACATGTACTCCATCACCAAATACACAGGCTGCTCCGGCTCGTCCAAGCAGGCCCCATAGAACTTCGCGAGGTAAGGACCTTTTCAAGTTGAGACAAAACCACAAGCATAATATGGAACAACGGGAGAGCTTGGGCTTCGCCGGTTCTGGATGGTTCTCTGGGGGTTCTGGGGTGCAGGCATTCGACTTGCGAAAGCTCTCGAAGCAAACGGCGCAGCTTCTCCTGCATGCTGTCTCAAGATGCTTCTGCCGGGAACTGGTCGGCTAGTCGGCTGTCCTCCGGGTCGGCTCTGCCGGCACCGCAGCGCTTCAACAGCAGCGACCGCTCCTTACAGCTTGGCATAATTTGCACAAGAAGCGATTGTGCCTGTGCAGCACGACCACACAATGACTTCAGCACAAGGTGTGGTGACACATCTTCGAAGGTTAGCTTCTGTTGAGGCTCAACTTGCTTCGCCACAACTGGGATATTTGCCCAAAAGCCGAAGTACGAGGGGCTGCGTCCTGATCTCGAGATGAAGACGGCAAGAACCAAGAAAAGCAGAGATGGAATCCGCCTGGCCTCCACCCTGCCAGGCTCCCCGATCTGCCGCATCAATGCGCGCTGAGATGGACACTTCGCCTTTCCACGGCGAAACGAACAAACCATGTCAGCCGTCCTACAGCCATCCCTTTGCTTTCCTCATCCGCTCTCCATCGCTCTTCGCCCTCGCCTCGCGCGATCTGCCAAGCCTCGCGCGCGGAGCTCCGCGCGGACCTTGGCGCCTCCGCCACCGCGCGGAGCTCCCGCGGCGTGGCCCGCGGCGTGGCCCGCGGGGGTGTGGGGTCTCCCGCCCCGGCCGCAGCCGCGGCCGCTGCGGCGCGAAGAGAGGGAGGCGCCTGCCCACGCAACCGCATCACGGACTGAGCTACAAGGGCTGCCACTCACACATCCTACGAATGTGCTTTTCCGCATGAAAACTTGCGAGAGCCTGGCCTAGGGACCTGCAGGCCTGGATCCAACGTCAAACTGCCAAACCCTGAAGATTTCAATGGCTTTCTGGCTGCTACGGCGCTCTGGCTCGTCAATGCCCAGGGAGCCTCCGGGTCGTTGCTCCTTCCGTCGCCCGAACCGGCGACCTGCCCGCGGCTTCGCGCGACAAGCAACGGCCAACTCTTCTTCGGGCCCTGCCAGCAACGGCAATGGCGCCAGCAAAGGGGCTCCACGATGCGCATGGGGGTGCTGACGAAGTCGCAGCCTCCAACATCGCAAGGCCAAGCAAATGTTGCCAATACCACGAATGCAATGGATGGACAACGTGCGTGCAGTATCTGCAGTTCAAAGGGCAACTCCTTCAGCATGGAACTCGGGAATGTAGGATCCAGGCAGCTCCCTGTCAGGGAGTAACATGGAGCGACGGTGAGGAATAGTGGTGAAGACTTTCAGTTCTATAGGAGAGCATTAAAATGCCAGCTCAATCCAGCTCAAGCTGAATGCCTATCAGCGTCGGCAGGTGTAGCTGCTCCAGACGAGACTGCAATGCAGTCACTTCCTCCTGGACAGCAACGCGGTCAGTCGTTGCTTGATACATTGATAGCCAGCCGTCGTATGCTGCGCCTGCGGCACGAGGTCTTTCTTCATGCCAACAAACAGAAAAGGAGCCTTGTCGCCACTCAGCCCGACAAAATGGTTTCAGGGACAGCCCAGCGCACATCAAGATTTTGGCCCAACTATACTTGTGCTGCTAGTCAAAGTATGCACGAAACAGCAATAGCAGTGCCTGAGGTCCACAGTGGTATCTCGCAACGTGCAGCCAGTGAAGCAGCACCTCGTCGACCGTCTCCTTCCTGTCCGGGCCGTGTTGAGCATGCTGCAGCTTACATCCATGACGAATAGTTGAATAGATGTTCAATGACCTCTTCCGATCAGAGAGACAGGTCCTCGTGCAGTCCACCACGAATAATACACCATCAGGGCCGTTCGCGAAATGCGACCTGGGAAAACGGCTTCCAATATGTTGAGCGGCCGGAAGGTCTCATGAGCAGTGTGCCGAAACGGAGAAACTCTCAAGCATCGCGTTATTTTATGTTTTGGTTAAGCAGCATTTCGATCTCAATGATACTGCCTCTCATGATCCCGCTCCCGCTGTTCCAACATGTTCCAACACGCGTTCATGCAGGCACCGCAGACCAGGATGTCCGTGCTCACGTTCTGCCGCCACGCCGCTCCGCGTCGAGAACCAGCTCCCAGATAGGCGCCTGCCACAGCACTCGGTTCGACAACGACAAAGAGAGGGGAGAGGTCCATTTATGCAGCAAGCGTCACTTTGGAGGTACTCCACTACGTTAGGATTCAAGCTTGCTGGTTTTGTCCTAACTGCTCTGTGCCTGCCTCCCGGAATTCCACCTGCATCGCTGTAGCATCATCAGAAACCACGGCTCTGTGGCACCTGCAGGTGCTGAGCTGCTAGCACGGCGACAGCTTGGTCACCGAGCACGAAGTCGCAAGCCCGACAACCACGCCTGACTGTCAATGTGGGAACTTCTTGCGGTTCCTCTGCTGCCTCCTTCGCTCGCGGAAAGGGGGCCCGGCATCATTCGACAAACATGATACGAGTCTCAGTCTCAGCATAACTTGGATATCTCCTGAGGCGTCAAGCCTGCACGTCGAGCCAGCGATGTCTTGCCTGTGCCTTGCGTTCAGCACCGCTTGCTTTCGGCTCTATGTTATGAATGTCATGAACTTAAAAAATGCGTGATGTCCAGGCCTGTGCATCCCACCATCGCAATGCTGAGCGAGTTCGGCATGGCTCAAACGGCGGCTGTGGAACATTTGTCGTTAACCAACACACGGGTAGCGTGGTGTGTCGAAAGGAGGTCTGTAGCAGGGCCTTTGCTGCTGTCCACTTTCTTGTCTCTGGCAAACTTGCTTTGCAGTGTTCTTTCGGTGTATTGGCTTGATACCGGCTTCCGAGCCCAGACAGCTTTGAACACGCACGGGTCAACGGGATCAAGAAGAAGCAAGAAGTGCAAGCGAATACGAGCAGTGGCTCTAATGCCGGCCTCTTCCCTAAAAGTAGGCGCGCCATCGCAGCGTGCTGCACAACGCCGACGCCCGCACGAGCGATGCCTAGGCAAGCGGAGCTCGAAGAGCAGCAGGCTGAATCCGGCGAGGCAACCAAGCTCTCGGCTAAAAATCACGAGGCCACAGGCCAGCACCATCTCGGTCCTGGGCTGCAGACTGGGCAGAGCGACTGTGCCTTCAAACTGACTAGGTGTTGCCAGAACCGAAGTCTGCGCATCAAGGTGCAGATGCGGCGCCGCGTTGGCCGCCTGAGGTTGTAAAGTGTCCGTGAAGCAAACCAGTACATCCGTGCTTGTTTCAAAACTGGTGCCGTTGAGTCGAGCACGCAGACTGCACGCAGTCGGGGACTCTGCTTGCACGATCTGTTGCGGCCAAGCAGCCCATAACTCTAACCCGGCCACGAGCACCAGCTGCCCGAGAAAATCGCCCAACGGGACGAGGACTTGGACCAGGCCTGGAAAGCTCAGTCAGGTCACGTGACCATTTACGAAGCGTGCCCGTTCACGTTAATCCTTCCTTCCTCTGTTCCACCTTCGTGTCCCTTCACCCGCATTGACTGCCGTCGCCTAGAAGCCTGGGAAAGTCCAGAGTGGCTTTGGTGTGCTGGAAGCAAAGCAACAGTCAAAGGTGGCGGAGGACCAGTGACTAGAAGTAACTGGAAGGGCTTCGAACGGTTTTGAACTGGCCGGCTCCTGGTGAGCCAGGGGCAATGGGGTACTGAGATGAAGACAGCACAAGCGAAGGGGAAGGGATAGGTCGGATGTCGCACGTGCCAAGAGGCTGCCAACTGCTTCACTGAAACATTACTTTGAGGCATTGCTCTTGGGAGCTGGCAGACTGGAGCCAATTTAAGGAGGGGTGCTCAATCTTCGCATCACTTCGTCAGATCGCAGCCTTTTCCCGTTCCCTGCCCCACTTCGCGACTGTGACAACCGCTTTCCGTCCCTCTTGATCCTACCACCCTTTTCAAGCACAAAACGAGGAATCGGCGGCTAGTGAGTTTGCGATGCCGCTGCGTAGAACCAACATAATAAGCCTCCTTTGGCATCACTCAGATCGTTAAGCCTCTTGTTCCGGGCTCGGGGAAGTACCTGATGGAGGGCCCTCCAAGCACCCTGCCAGAAGTCTCTGTCTCTCGATCCCCTCCCTTCCTCCCTCCTTCCAGGCATAAGCATTTCACACGGATGGTCTTGTCCCATTCCTACTCAGCGATTTCTGGTGACAACCCAGCATCTTCGACCTTGCATGACTCTACACAGCATTGTTGCAAGGCACGTTCGGACCAAGTGTAGGCCATTCCCCACAAGACCTGTCCGCAGCATCAAGAGTCATGACTCATGACCCCAAAAGCGCCGAACTGACTCGACGGCCCCTGAAGCGTCAAGGCGCTGGTGCAACGATTGCACCCAGCTGTGGGGAGGCAGCGATCATCGAGTACCTGAGCTGCACAGAACCTCTGAGCCTGACGAACAAACTTCCTCCATCTAAGATCCATCCTATGCATCTCACAAATGTGACAGAAGGTTTCGCTTTATTCACGACATGCCCATACCTGAACGAAATCGTTCTTCGAAAGAGACGGTTTCCAAGCAACAAGAAGCCGACTTCAGATGGTAACCCCAGACCTGCACATGCAAATGCTGAATGCTATGTTCGCGTGCTTCCACCAGTCAGCCAGTCCTGAAAACGATGTTTCAACCAGGGCACAGCAGCGCCGACATTCCCTGCAGATACTGCGAAGCTTGATCGCTTGGAGTCTAGGCACAGGCTTCCCTAGACAAGTTGCTAACCTCAATTCTAGAGGTCCTAAACCCTGCAACCTGAGCTTGCTGACCCGTCTTTCAACCCATAAAGCAAGAAGGCAAGCTAAACTCGCCTCCGCTTCCAGAAGCGGTGCTGCCGGGGCCAGTGCATTCTTGCTGCTGTGGGCACCTCAATTCAGCTGGTTATGATGTCGTTCGAACACTGCTAATGCCAATCATGTTGTGCCGCGGCGGAGGGCCTTCGACACTGCACTAATTTACCCAATTGTCTGCCACTGCGGGTGAGACACCTCTTTGCTAGAAGTCATCAAGTCTCAATGATAGGCACGCTTGATGTTAAGTAAACGATGGCCAAGGTTCCAAGACCGATGAAGAGTACCAGCACAACGCAAAGTCCGGATGAAACGCCTGCATGACAACTTGGAAGCCACAAAGTTGCTCAGAAGCCGATCGCATGTTGCGTTGTCCACAGCCCAAAACCACACAAGTCCAGCCTCCAGTCCAGCTGGGTGATGACGGGTGTCGCTCTCCCGCATCGGAATCGACATCCCAGAATCGCATAGATTCGCAGTTTCGACACGCTACAGCGCTCTCTTTAAGAAGGCCTGTATGCTGGGATTGACTGCAGGACATTGGCAGCTCTTGCCCTCCTACAGGCTGTCGGCCGTTGTCTTTTTTATCGTTCTGGACAGCTTGGAATGTCTCTCTCTCTGAGAAGCTGCGTGAGCCGACAGTCCAGGTCACAGCGGGCAGCGACATCAAATGCTACCCGGCTACCTGCCGTCACGATGCAAACAGCTCATTTCACGACGGCAATCCCCGTGCAGGATTTACCATTGCAACGACCGAGTCTGGAGCTTTCCGTCGCAGAGGCGATAGCCCACACAACTCCTTTGACTCAGCTGGGAGGCACGAAGCCAGGAGAAAGTGCGGTACTGGTTCTTGAAGTAGCCCAACTACTCAAACCTGGCAAGCATTCCCCATCCTTCAAAGCAGACAAGACCTCCTCGTCACTGTCCACCTTCAAAAGAGACTGGCCGACACTTTGAAACGGTTGTCCGCGAGCCCCTTATGCAACACCAGGCCTTGTGATGCAGTGACAGGTCGAGGAAGACCAAGGCTACAGAAGGCAACCGGGCAGCATCCAGCCTGGAAATTGTACGCAACTCAAACTGCGACGCTGAATCGCGCATGGCACTGGTGGCAAGCATATAGAGGGAACTGCATTCTAGAAGACGGAGACGGACATTTGGCACAGCTCAAGCGGTGTGACAAATTTGAACTGCCTACAGAAAGCACACGTTGATTGGGATGCACAGTTACCTGTCATTGCACTTGCTATACTCTGTTTCGTGCTCATTGTGCAAAACCCTGGGCCCACCCGAGCCGACGTAACAGTGCTGACGGAGGAGGAACGTCGCTGCGTGATGACCTGTGGAGACTTGTGCTTCACGGCGAAATTTCGCATTCTTGAACCGCTAAAAAGAGATTTGAGCGACAGACCTCGGAGCGTGTGTCGCAGGCTCAGAAGCAGCTGCCCCTTGAGTGCTCAAGCAACTTGCTGTAGGACTGTACGCCTTCAACAAGACTGGAACTCCAGCCTCGCTCCAGGGTTTGGGTCCTTTCCACAATCATGCGGTCAAGCTCCTGTCAGACGCAGGCCGCGGGGAAGAGTCAGCAATCGACTCAAAGGAATTCGGCCTCGCGAAACTGAACAAGCGCTGCATGTGGAGACCTCGTGTCCCGACTCCCGCTGACGGCTCAACGACTCGTTGGAATGGCACTGGGTAGCTAGCGAGGAGTCGTAACGCATCGTCAGAAGGTCTCTGGCCTCACGTCTGAACGAACGATGAAAATAGTTGTGCACAAAAAGGGCGAATTTACTGCACTGATTGTACGAATCTACGGACACCAGTTGCACACCTCAGCATCTGCCATCAGCATCTCCCACTGGCGCTCCAGGTCGGCCTGTTGCGATGTGCAGTGAGCAGGCGTGGCAGGGACCCGCATGCACAGAGTCACTGGCCTTGATTTGTGGGAGTTTGGATGCCCGGAACTGCGCCCAGCTGACGCGCCGCGGGGCCTCCCGCGGTCCCGTCCCGGCTCGCGAAAAGGAGCTTCCTGGGTTGCGCCTGGCGTCGCTTCGGGGCCTTGCCAGCTGGCACGAGCGGCGCTAGCTGGCCGGCTGGCGTCGCCAGTTTCTGGGTGTCGTTACTCGAAGATCCTGGCCATCACGATCGCACAGAACTCTGTATGAGTTTGACTCAGGGTCGCTGAGTTCATGGTGTATCGAGATTATTCGAACATCAGTGCAGCCAGAGATCCAGGTACCAAGGATTGCTCTTCGGTCTTCATGGCACTGATGACGCAGTCGGTTTCTGTTGCGCAGCTCAGCATCCGATCGCAGCACTGCCTCTCCTGCTCGACAACTCAGAAGCCCGGTTCATGAATCGCAGTGCACGCTTCCAAACTCCGAAAGCTCCCACCTTGAAGAGCGAACCAGGTGTGGACAGAGCTCGAGGCAGTTAAGAACAGAAGCACAACAATATGTCACTGATCCAAAGCTGTAGTCTCTCAGCCGCTAGACTGCCCCGAAAGAATCTGTGTCCACTCCCTTGACGGTGCTTGAGTCAGTGCAAGCATGAAGCAGTGTACTTTACCGAGTAGAGAGTCCCGAGAACGGGGTACTTGTACGGCAAACGATTCGCTGGATTCGTCGTGCAGGAGAGTACAACTGGGCAGGCTACTTCATGAGGCTTTTCCAGCAGTTTGCCCCCCCCAGAATTTCCTGAGAGATCCTTCTGGTGAGTTCGGGAACTTCTCTGATAGAACATGGCACAAGCTCCAAGACCTTCAGATCGTTCGATGGACGGCCTGGAGAATTCGTGGCAAGTTCGAACTCTGCTTGGCAGATCCGGTTGAATTAGTGTCCGCCAGTAACCATAGCGAGCAAATACGTAATTGACGAGGCGGTGCTGCTCAGTCGGAAGCCACAGCATTCGGGCTACGATGCGGACAAAGAAGAATGGGAGAGAGAGACAGAGAGGCGGAGAGGCAGATGCACACAAGCTCCACGTTGCGAGGTGTGCAACTTGCAATGGCGCATGCTGACGAATTCGATTGAAAAGGGGTGCTAGGTTGATTGAGATCGTGGACGGCTGAATTTGGGCCTTTGGCCAGGAATCTCTGTGTGGTACGGAAGTCGAACGAGTCCCAGCTCCTCTGCGCCTGGGCGATGATATCTCCGATGAAACGCAATTACAAGACCCTATATGAGCACGGCCATTGTCTGAGGCACATGCTCTCTTTGCCGAACTCTGACTCCAGCTGCGCAAGCTCATATTCCAAGTCATCGAAATCATCTCCTGCCGTGCTCACGAAGAGTAGAGTCCCAAAGATTTCACATCAAGTAGATTTGTAGAGGATTCCAAATTTCCCATTGCTGTCGTCCTAGAAAAAGCATTCGTACTTGACTTCAAGATGAGAACACCCAGCTGCGGTTTCTCGGAACTCGGATGATGTGGGTCAAGCATTTAAACACATTCGGATGGTCAGCATTAACAAATGGTGGCTACGAAGCTGAGAAGGATCTCCACGACAACAGCAATTCTGACATGGATGTCTGAACGATTCTGCAATGCTGGCTGGCAGCCAATCCAGCCTGCGCAGACCTCTGCCTTCTCCTGAAGTTTCACCGCTTCCTCCTGCAAATAGAACGGCAACCAGAGTCGCGCACCGGATAAAGTTGCCCCTGCCTTGGCTGCTTGGAGATCGACGTTCGCCTGCCCGAGCTGATCCTGCATTGTCAGAAGGAAGGCCTGCATCAGTGCCGAAAGCCCTCGCTGGAGCCTGCAGATCCTGCATTTTGCCATGAAGAGCTTGCAGCTCCTTTCCAAGCAAAACTTAACAGCTGCTGCATATGTCCGTCATGAATTACGGTATGCGCCTGATTGAAGTTTGACTTGAGGTCCCCCTCAGCAGCTTTGGCTTCCTCCGACGGAGATCGCAACCGTGAAGACCAGACGCCGTTCTGCAAGGCCTGCCTCGACCTTCTGCAGCAGCTGGCGACGCTCCCGCTCACGTGCCTCCTCAGCCGGTCGCTCGGACCGGAAGGCCTCCACTGCCTACAGCGATGCGCAAGCCAGAAAGGATTTTTGGGGAAGCCTTGCAGAAGGTCTTCAAGTTCGCACTGCTCAAGGCTTGGCCTTTTGCAGCCTCCGCTTTCCAAACTAAAGCCAACCCACTACTGGTCCCACAGTCGTTTGGTGTCCGGAAATGCAGCCGTTGCCTGCTTCAACGCGATGTTTGGCTGCAGCGTGCGGCTGGTCAATGGAAGCTGCGTCATAGGAGCGAGGAGTGTTGGCGGCATCTTCCTGGTGCTACGGCATTGTTACGGCGGCTCTCCACTTGCACATACTGGCACACATGACGGGATGGGATTCTGTCCAAACAAACAAATGCACGCACCCCCATCCTGCTGTGAGGCGCAATGTTTGCAGGCACTTCATAGAATTCGCGGACCCTGCACGCTGCAACAACTTGGCAAAGCTGATTTGCTGGGATGGTAACACAAGCCACAAGACTCGGCCAATGTCTGTTTGGGCCCGGCCTGGAATCATGAGCGCCGAACCAACCCAAGATGCATCCACGACAGTACGAGTGGCCGTCTTCGGTGAAGACCGGATCCTTGCCAATATCATAACATGCCCAAGCATGGCACAGAGCACGTGACAGCAATCGTCCTTGAAAGGGTCCCTGCAAATCACACATAGCAAGCCGTGCGGGATCGGCAGCCTGTGCAAGCATGATGCGCATCTGCAAAGTATGCATGGAAACACGATGCCACTTCGTTCCAGCGCATGATGCTAGCTGCGAGCAAACGTCTTGATCCTGATCTCGTACTGTTTAAGACGCAACCCATTTTCACCAGGTGCCCGGGCAAGTCTTCGTCGATGGAAAGCGTCTTTGGCTTCGCCTCAATGACCGCAAAACTTCGAGCTCGAACGTGGCTCTTGCTGTGATTGCCTTGCCGTGGTAACTGGCTATGCAAATCACCGATAGACGATGGCCTTTGGTTTTGGCTTCGCCTTCTGCTTTGCGCGACTTGCCTGCTGCAAGGCCATCGCATGACACACGTAGTTCTTAAAACTCGGGAATATCTTGCAAATCCACCTTTTCGCCTCTCCAGCTCCCAGCCTCTGCAGTGGAAGACGAAGGTTGCACACCCAACGCAGGAGCGGATCTGGCTGTGCCCAGATCTCGGTTGGGGCGCAGAGCCTCCAGGGGCTGATTAATATCGCTTCATGAAGCCTAAACTAGTCGTCGCACAGCATGCATTGCCGGTCTGTTTGACTGTTAGGAAGCTTGCCAGATCAAGCCTGCGCTTCTGTTGGTGCTCGGCCGTTCGCAGCGGGAGCCGCCCTGCTTGCAGAAGGCCGGGCCTGCAAATGAAACTCAAATATGAAAGTCAGAAGAGTCTCACGCACAGCATGCGCAGCTGTCGGGTGTAAACATGAAGCACGAACCTGCGCTGGATATCCATTCCGACGAACACTGGAAGACGTGCTCATGGACAAGGATGAATCACAGTCCCTGTAAACTAAGCAATCTACAGCTGCAAGGAAATGAACTCTTGTCGACCGCATCCAAAACC
The DNA here is from genome assembly GCA_905221615.1 of Symbiodinium sp. CCMP2592. NCBI lineage: Eukaryota > Dinophyceae > Suessiales > Symbiodiniaceae > Symbiodinium > Symbiodinium sp. CCMP2592. Next base: position 103,352 of record CAJNDT010000525.1, read on the forward strand.
AACCTGGCTACCCCAGAACGTGAATCGAGCACACCACACGACTCCGACTACTACGCGCTACATCTTCAATCACACTGGATAAGCTCTTGGTCCCTTGGACAAATGCCCCAACTTAACCTTTGCCTTGTGCTTCCATTACGCATAGAGCCATAACGTTGCTGCAGAAGGCCCACAACACGGTTACTCAGGCTCTCGGCCACATGAAGACAACATGTAAGCTGCCATGTCGCATAAACACTCAAGGTGGGGGGGGCCAAAGAGAGGCGCCCACCTCCTGACCTTGTACAATGCTGACACCACTTTGTGTGGTGGCACGGGGGGTGAGGAGCCTACCCCCCCTTCCCTTAACTATTCTGAAAAGACCCAATAAGATCCAGGGCACGACTTCGACCTAGTGAGTGAATTGCAAACGAGAACTCCCGCAAGATCCACAGAGCTAGCTTTCGCGACAGTATCGTCTCGCTGCTTGCCCTTCTTTCGAGCACCATCTTCCAACATCCAAGCGACACCGCAGCAGGAACAGTCGGAACTGTCAAAACCAGGGCTTTCACTTGGCTTCCAGCGACCACAGGATGGGTTTCCGCTGGAGTTTCCATAATGCAAGTGTCGAGCCCCAAGCAAAGGAGCTCAGTCACCGGTCACCAGCACTGCTTTTGCTTTTTCCAACTCATCGGCTCCGGCTCTTTGCCAGGCGCGCAAGCTTCGTTGGGAGCAGGCCCACCTCAGCCGAGAAACAAACACGCGTAGTCACCGGCACCGCCGGCACCGGCGCGAAATGAGGAGCGGACCATCTCGGCACAGAGCTTCAGCTCCATGGACATGTTCACGTCGGCTTCAACCACCTGGCCCAGCGCATCGGCTCCGGGTGGCCTCGAAAAGCCCTCGACACCGACATGAAACTAGCATGCCTCCGGATTTCGGTCGCCGTATTGGAGGATCTCTTCGTATTCTTTCAATGCCATCTTGTGCCTCAAGAACCCATAAAGTGCATGGTCTTTGGAAAATGCCACAACGGCCAAAAAAATACTCACATCCCCAGGTCGGGTGCACAGGAGATGCTTAGCGTCGCACTCCTCGATGTTGTCATCCGTGGGGAGTCCTTCACTCAACTACAGGAGCCGCTGTGGTCGCAAGTGGTTTTGGCCCTCTGTTAGGCTATTCGATGAGTGTAAGTCACCTCTCATTTTCGTGCGAAGACGCGCACGATTCAGCTTCCCGATCAGGTACCTGATGCTGCACTGGCATGGAAACCTGGCCATCTCGCTTCGTCAATATTCAGGACGGAACGTGCTGGCGTGGTCTTTCTCCACTTTCTCTGCAGTTGCGCCATCCTCAGTGCGCTCCGTTGCCAGAGAGCAAACGCCCAGTGACGGATGCTGGACGCTCGTGCAGCACTGGCATGACCGAGATCACGCGCAACACAGCCCGGCACTGGCTGGTAGCTCTCCAGGAAGATCCCATAGTGCTTGATGGCCTTTCTCGCCAGCTCGTTGCACCTGGACATATCGTTTACAAAACGATCCCCATGCAGACAGCTCTGCTTTCAACTGCTTCACGCCTCGCTGCCTTCTTTACATCCACTGCCGAATCGTCCTGAGGCACTTTCTGATTCAATGTTTCGATTCCATGGTGTGGTGCTAGGAACTTACCGAGCCAACTTGGCTTTGTATGTTTCGTCCATCGTTCCGACTCCTAACTACACTATTATAAGATTTGAAATTGCGCCTGGATGCCACTGCTGAGATCTCCGCCGTCACGCTAGACAACCGATTTCCGGCTGTACTCGTTGATCCACGCACAGCGTTTGCAACTCTGGCAGAATGACATTATTGCGAATTCGAGTACTTGTAGTTCTTACCAAGCACATCATCCCTGCATAGAGGGATGTGTCAGCACTGGCTTTCGCGTTTCGGCCTCGTCGTCATCCAAGGAGTTGAGAGACCGGCTCCCGGGCCTGGATGTTGGAACTCTCTCTCAAGGACAGGCAGGCAGCTCCTAAGATGTCTAAGGCCTAAGGAACCGGCATCTTGCCCTTGCCTTTCAATTCGAAGAGCTCCTTTCGAAAACAAGACCCGCAACGCCTGCAGCTACTGCGAGATCTGTCCTGGTAGATTTCGGCAGATGTAAAAGACAGCTGACGCCAGAACCTAGCTCAAGGTGAGAGAGGCAAGTCGCTAACTCCGAGGTCATACGTCACTTGCCACATCGCTCCAACGCACAGGGACTACCTGAAGCGATTCAGACACGCCCCAGCCACAGAGTCTGTACTGAGGCTCCCGACGCCACATAAACTTTTGGACTGAGCTGCTCCAACAGTGGAGTCAGGAGTGCGGCCTCAGCAATATGAATATCAAGGGTTTTCAGGGTACCAGTAAGAGTGTGGCAGCGCGAGCCTTGCATGCCTTGCAGATCCGCTTTGCTTTGACTGCAACTTGAACACCCCTCCCCGATATCCGGTCAGTACCTTTGTCATCGAGTGCCTTGCTGGCATGGTGCTCCCTACGCGGCTACATAATCGGGACTCCCCAATCAGGACCTCCACTGCCCAGAGACTCTGCACTAGCAACTGTCTAAGGCAGTACATTGTGCAGCCTCGGCATCGGCTCCAGTTCTGTCGATTTCGAGTAGCCGTCTTTGATTCTACAGGGGACGGCCGAGACTGCTCACAGCACCGTTCCCATCAGAGGAGAGACGTCTGCCTGACCAGAGGAAGCCAGGACGACGTCACGAGGTGACACGGGAAAGTCTCCGACACGGCCTCGAAGCGGCCGAGCGCGTCACGCTGTGTCTCCTCCAGGGCTGACTACAGCCAGCCAAAGAAGGTCAGTCTTGGGCACTACCGTTGAAACACGCCTCTGGGTCTGGAGTTTAGAGGTGAAGGGTTAAAAGAGAATAAAGGAAGAGACTGCACTTGGATAGAGAAGGCCGTGCCCAGATCGTCCATGACATCTCGGCAACGTGCACATGTCGGCACCGAGTGCTCCAAGTTTCTCCCGAACTTATCAGAGCTACCTGGTCAAGCGTCTGGGACATTGAGGATTTTGTAAGGACTTTGGCGAACCATTTGAGCCTTAAAAAATTACAAAAACCTACTCGATTGCTCAACACCGGCACTGCATCCCAAGTCGCAAGCTTGATGTCTTCAAGCACTTGCAGGTACGAAGAAACATTCAGACACCAAGGCGCATCGTCGCTCGGCTGGTCGCGGTCGGCTGGTTGGTAACTCACGCTGGGCTTCCAGTCGGCAGGATTGTCCAATTGAGATGTGCAACTCTGGAGGAGCCAATTACCCCAACCGAAAGCAGAAAGCACGATGCCACTTGGCCAGGCATCACGAAACGCGATGACACAAGCAGGGAATGCAGCCCAACGGGGAAAACGACACCCTCTCGCCGAGGACTTTGTCGATTATGGGAAGACGAGGTAATTGTTTCTAACCTATCCCGCGCCGCCACAGAAACAAACATGAGGAGATGCCTAACCGACTACCGAGCTGTGCCTTGATTCTTCTGCCATCTTACATAAACCAAATATGAAACATGAAACAACCCCAGACTCCCAGCCCAAGGAGTCAGGCCATGCGTTGTCTTAGCCGTCAAGGGCCGCCCCGGCAGAAGTGAAGTCGTTCTCCGCGCGAAGGTCTCCGTGGGCGTGATGTAGAGAAGACCGGAGACGAAGCCAAGCCAAGCCCCCAAGTAACACTTACACAGTTACACACCACAATGCTAGCCCTACTCTCGTGCCCCAAAGCTTGACACATGGGACGGCTGGGAGTAGCACGAATGTCCTAGGTCCCTCATACACCCGAAGCCCTGAATCGGAGATATCATAAAACGTAGCTGCCGATCCCCATCCCGCTCCTCCTCTCGTCCAAGTTTCCTTCGTCCAGAAGACGTTGAGAGACAAACTCCAGAAGGGCAGAAGGATGCACGGCTTTCATTAAGCAAGTGATGGCAAGATGCCCTGATAGTTTTCTTGGAGCCTAGAACACGAACCAAACGATCGAGGACTCTTCAGCAGTTGAAATCATGCACCCCCTGAAACAAGGAGGTGTGCTCTTGGCACATGTCAACTGGACTTCCAGACTGTACAACTGCTTCGCATTGCTTCGCCAATTGAGGGAAGGAAGATGTGGAGAAGTGATATTGGAAATCTTGCGCAGCACTGGCATTGCCTTCTGACCTTCTCCAGGTCTCCCTTCGTATCTGACAGCGGTAAGAAGCAAGAACTCCGTCTCCTTGACTCTGACAAAAAACCATTGAGTTCATATGTGAGACTTAGTCGTAGCAGTACTTGATGGTTCAGCTTAGTGGTGTCGAGAATAGGACTCCTTGCACTAGTGCTACGGATGGACATCTGGACAGTACGCTCAGGTGCAAATGATGCCAAAACCGCCCGGCCGTGCATTCCAGACAGTCCCCTGGCTGCCAGTGTAGCCTCGCTGCATGCAAGAGCACGCACTTTGCCCTGGCAAAGTGAAAACTGTAGACCAAGTAGCTGCGAAGACTGGATGCTTCTCTCAGCAGTTTTCACCAGCGGCACTCGTGAGATGGTGAAGCCAAGTTTTCAAAGAACCTGCAGGGCCCAAGCAGGAGCCTTTCGCCAACAAAGCGCGGCGTCGCATCAAAAAATCACCGAACCTTACAGGATCCCACCGCCCGGCAAGGGACCACAGCGCCTCGAGGTTCGGAATGCCGCCGTCCGACATCGACACCCATCCTCGCATGCACACAGAATCAGAAGCCAACCCTGCAGCATACAAAACAAGGACGAGAAAGCGTTGGAGATGAAGGGAGATGGAATCTGGAATGGAAGGCAGAACCCCAACCCCTATAGAACGACTGCTCAATTTTCGAGGCAGCTGAAACGGGGCAGGCCAAGAGCCAAGAAGCCAGTTGCATTCGCACCCTGCAGCTTTGATTTCAGTCGGGTGACCTCGCACAGGGGGCTCAAGGAAGATACACAACTGACCTTGGCCAGGCCCTGAGTGAGACCGAAGCACCCCCAGCCAAAGTGACCGGCTACAACTCCCGGGCATCATGGGGATCCAGTACAGCATCCGTCATTCTCCATGGTGGCCCCCGGCATATGCTCTGAGCTTTCGGCTGCAGCTGGCGTGCCCTCCTTCACGCGCTGCCAAGCAAGCACCTGCGAGGAGCGCAGCCGAGGTTTGGAGCCTCAAAGACTTAAAGAGGCTGCGGACTCGGTGACTCGGTGACTCGCCTCGAGGATCTCGCCCTCCATCAGCTGCCGTACGCCATGTTCGCCTTCCGGATCTTCTGGGAAGTCTGTGAACCGAGACGGCCGGATCACCTCACAGGGAATCTCACCGGACCGGGACAAAGGTGACATCTTGGACGCTCTTTCAGCCCAGTCCCGCCTTGAAGAGGTTGCCCCCCGGCATCAGGAAGGTGATCCTGTGGCTCGCTGTGCTTTGCACCATCGACGTCACGTGCTGAGTGATGAGACTTTCCAGGTCCCGGGAGTGGGGACATCCCGAAACGTGCGAACAACACGTGGCCGCTACGTAGCCCTCTACCCTGCGATTCGAAACGACCCAGACAGCAAAAACTTGGCCATTCGAGGGAGGATGCTCCACGACTGGGCCATCTCAAACTCCACAGGCGCCTGAAAATCGGGCGCCTGTCTCTTCGCAGGGATAGAGACCAGAAGCCCTGAAATCTCTATCAAAGCCTCCTACTCTACCAAAGGGTCTTTGACTTTGCTTTACACAAGCAGTTTTCGGTCGGCAGAGGTCCCCTGGTTGCCGGCCACCGTCACCCAGCCAGTGATGCCGTCGCGCAGAGCTTTGCCATGAATCCGATAGACCCCCACAGATGGATCCAGCATCGGACCTGAAATGAATCGCTGGAATGTCACACGGTGACACAAGCTGTGCTAAGCAAATCAAGAAAAAACATATGCCTGGCCCTCCCTCTTGCTCGTTTCGAGCCTTGGAAAACCTCCATGACTTCGCCGACGTCCATCCGTCTCAGCTGCTCGCTCTGCTCAATAAGCAGGTTGTCAGAGAGCACGATCTCCTTCACCACCTGAGTCTGTGAAGATCTTCGAAGTTTCAGCGGCCTTCGTCGTGCTGCGGCGGCCATCTAAATGTGCCTTGTAGAAGATCCGGATCACGTGCATGAAATCCTCCTTGCCTGAGAGAGAGGGAACCAAGGCATGAAGCCCACATTTTCACCGAAGACTGCTCCGATCCGAGGAGCTGATCTCAGGCTGTTGAGACTCTTCCTGGCCATCGCCCTGAGCCTGGCCAAGAGCCCTGTGCTCTCCACACTGTACATGCTCTTTACGAATGGAATGGCCTTGGCCTCCTTGGACTCGGAGGGCTCAGAGCCACCGGGGCCGCTGGGGAACATGGCATCCAGGTGCGCCTCCTCGATCACGGACCTTACGGCTCTTCGGGGATTGCCCGCTCCTTTGCCCCAAGGTATCCAAGGAAGGAGCTGATTGGCCTCAAGGTAAGCCTTGATGGCGCTTTTGGTAATCGTGCCGCCACCAGCCGACTTCACTGCGTCATAGAGGTCGTCGGGCTGGCGAGAATCTTTTGAGTTCATGAACGGTCTGGCACCCTCCGTAGGTTTTACCCCCGTACAGTTTGAGCACCAGCACTTGCAGGAGCCCTGCCTTCCCACCCTGCGTCTCGATGCAGACCTCGGCCGTGAATAGAGCAAGAGCTGCGGCTCTCTATACGAAATTCAGAGCCGCTGGCTCGCAGTTTAGCAGCCACCTCCATTCGAAGGCCCTCATACCTGGATTGTCGGAAAGTTTTCAACTTCCACCATGTTCGCGGGGCTGGACTCCGAGCTCGTAGCAATGCGAAAGCGCGGTGCAGTGCCAGTTGGCGAGCCTGGCCAGCGGAAGCCAAGGCCTGCCGAGGAAAAAATTTCTAGGATGGCTCGGTGGCTCGGCGAGCAAATCTCATCACAAGAGCGATTTAGTCTCTCAATGTATCGCACAAAGCGCCTTTCGAAGTGCCAGATCTTGGCTCTCGGTCTTCGCTGCCAATGCCTGCCATTTTGGGGATCTTTGGGGTTTGGCCGTCTCTGACTGTCGGGAGCTCCAGAACTTTGCCCGGCATGGCAAAATCAGCAGAGCCTGTGCTCCAAACCCGGCCGAATGAATCTCTCAGTTACACGAAGGGGGATATGATAACAAGCAGAAGCCGGTGTGACTGCCAGCTCCGGGGCCATGTGCTCCACCATCTCAGCATCCTGCGATTGGTCACAAGGGCCCCGCCCATGCCGCAATGCCAGCATCTCAATGCACTGCGTGCACTGCGTCCGTGCCTCGGCTACCTTGGTGCTGAGCTCCTGCGCTTTCAGCTGCACTGCGGCGATTGCGCTGTGCCTTGCACGGGACCGGAACCCAAGCGACACTTAACTGACTTAACGTAGCAGAAGGCAAAGTTGAGCTCTGCACGTGGCTTGTACTGCGGTCTCGATGACCTGAAGCCTCTGCTTGGCTTCCTGAGCCTTTGCTGTCTCAGCCAGAAGGGTGGCAGAAACAAAAGTCCTTTCCACTGGATGTCGTGAGCCTCGCGGATTTTTCCAGCATTCGCCTCCTCCACCATGGCCTGGCCGTTTCGCTGGAGTCGTGCTGACTCTTCTATACACAAGACGCAGACCCAAGCAGAACTCTGTTAGAGTCGCCTCGGACATGGATTCCGCGGAGGCGATGGTGGGCTCGAGCTCCTGGAGCTCAGCCATGAGGGCCTGGCACACAGTGGCAAGAGATGGAATGAGTCAGCTGTACAGATGTTGCCAGGATCACCACAGGTCATGGTTGTAGCAGAACACAGCAATGCAAGAGGCCACTACAGTCAGATTGAAGGCCTGGCAAGCCGAAGAATGCGCCGCATGGCGCGCGCGGATTTCCGCCTCCTTCTGCTCTCGCTCCTCACGCCTGCGAGTTCGGGTTCCAAGCGTTGCGAGTGGTTTGGTGGCAGGTCCAGGTTCCGCACTCTTTCCGCTCACGCTCCAGGCGAAGCTCACGCTTCGCCTTGCTTTTCTCCTGGAACATTCAGAAAGCTTCGAAAGTGCGCCACACTGTCGAAGATGAGGCGCCTCTTCCCTTGCAATGCCGACAGCAACTTTGACCAGCTGCATGGATTCGATTGCTATGCCTCAAGAGGACATGAAGGTTATGTCGTCCCTTCCAAAAACCGAGTACCCAGTGTCGGCTTCGGAATTTCCAGGCCTTCTTCTGACTGTCCACAGATTTGCCGCATAATTCGGTCCTGCAGAGAGCGCTAAAAAGGCCACTGACGCATTATTTCTGTCTCCCTCTCAGTCTGTACAGAATGCTGCGCTCGCGCAAACTCGACGATGCAATTCTGCAGGACAGCCCGAGCTCGGCACAAGATTTTCTGAGGGAAGGTCGAAGCTGAACTCACCCTTCGCATAAGCCTGAGAAGCTCGAGGCCGCAGGTAGCAGATCAGGCCGTGTCGGTCCGCTCGGTCATTCTTTCCTCTGGACCGGGCCGAGATTTCTGCTCGATTCCACCGGCCATCTGCATCCTGGCAGGCACGAATACTGGATGCTGCAAAAGATGCTGAGCAGATCGGGAGAAGACTCTGCTCGTTTTCAAGCCCCTGCACAGATGTCACGCGTCTTGCGGACTCGGCCATACCTCGTCCCTGCACAACCTTGCATCTCGCCTTCGCGGCTGTAGAAGTGATCTGTGATAGTACACAAACAAGCACAACTGCTAGACCCAGGCTGCGCTGAGTGAATTCATGCCATCTTGATGGCTGCATTGAATACGTGTGAAACGTCGTGGAGGCAAGCACCACGCGCGCTTGCCTCTGAACTGCTCGATCCTAACCCTACGGACGGAAAACTATGGCGGGCCGCTGTAGGACTCCCAAGCAACTTTGTCTAGAGTCGTAAGCCTAGAGAAGCGTATGAGCGGACTTGTGTGCTGATCCTTGCCGGCACGTTCGCTCATGCTGCCGCGCGCTCTAGGCGCCGCCCTCTGCCCCTTCCTGGGCATTGCCGGGCTCCTGTGGAGACGAGACAAAGATCAAAGAGTGCACAGTCTGGGGCATCGTAGTGGCTTTGCAAGTGTGCACCTCCTGGATCTCCGCTCGAGCATTGCTCTGCTCCTTGAACGCTTTCTTCACATCCTGCATTGACATTCGAGACATTCACAGTTCAGCTCTCATAAACGACGGAAGGGCCTTGATCCTTTGCAGAAGTCTCTTCTGATCCATGAAAATCTCCTGATTTGCTCTCTTGAGCACCTCGGACACTGGGAGACGAGGCCATAGTGCGAACGTGTCGGAGCATCCTGGCCTGAATGTATTCACCATACGTCTCTTTGTCGACAAACTCGAACTTACCCTCCAGGGGAACTCTCTGTGGAAGTGCACTGTCCCGCTCGAAAAGAACCTGGGCCTTGGCAACCACATCCTCGACGCACTTTCGGCAGCGATCAGAAATCACATCTGAGCTCATGCCGAGAATCGTGACCTGGTTTGAACAAAAGGCACAAAATGCACGGGAAGCAAGCGCGTGACATCACATGATGGGACACCCATCATGTTCATAGTGGCGGGTCACTGTAGCAGCATCCAGAGCTCCGTCTCTGTCGTTCTCCGCACCTGCAGCAAGCTAGCTCTGAAGGGTGTGCAGCCGGACAGTTCAGATGTCGACATGAGTGCCTTTTAGCCTGCTCTCGTAGGCCACCTTGTCATCACCCTGACATGGAAGAGAAAAGCAGAGTCTCGGACGATGTCCAAGGAAGAGTCTAGCCATAATACCATGTCTCGAAAGCTCCAAAGCCTCGGCATCGCTGTACTGACACCGCAATCTCATGGCAATCTCCTTGGTCGCGCAGGCATGCATGTCAATCGCAACTGCGAAAGAGTTTCCCTTCCATCCCTGTCCAGCTGCCACTGGCTTGTTGACGACTGCAATCGCCTGCAACCCCAAACAGCTCTGCACGTGCTACGGAAGGAGGTCAAAAAAAGCTGACAGCGCCCCATTCGGCGCTCCTTCTTGCAGTCGTTGAGGGTTTTATGTGCGTCCATGAGCATCTTGTGCTCCGGACCATAATCATCCTGCAGCTTCTGCAGCAGCTATTGTGCGGCTCTCAAGCTCCATTGGCACAGCTGGGTGCGCCTCCAAGCTCAAGGGCGCATCCGGCAAGTCACGCCAGTTCTTCGATTCTGCCTGCGGCACTAACTGGCTTTACGGGATGCGCAAGCTGGGAGTCTACGGCAGCATGGGTTGCAAAGTTTCTTGAGAAAGAGCGGGTGCCTGTGCCATGGAGGCAGCCAAGGAGTCTGGAACCCGGGCACCACCGAGAGGCACGGCCTTGGCGCAGGTCCACTCTGGAAAGGAAGCGGAAGCGACTGCTTGCTGCTTGCACTCCCGGGAGCGCACTGTGGAATTTCCGTTGTGGAACTTCGGGTTGCTTCGGTCAAACTGCTCGGCAAACTCAGCTCCACCTTTGCATGACAGAGGACTCGGGGATCCAACTTCTCTGTTCAAACACTCAACCAAGACGCTCTCGGCCAAGTCCCGGCAAAACTGCATGATGTCCTCATGCTCACATGGAGACCAACGTTTTGCGAGTTTTTCCTTGGCATTGTGAGGCGCCGGCCGTCCCTTCTGGAACATCAATGCCGTCGGGCCTTGCAGGTCAGCTTCAGCGCTCAGAGAGCACGAAAGGTGCACAGGCCAACACATGTTGAGTGGGTCTCGACACTGCGGCTTGGCTGCAGAATGCCACGCGGAAGTCTTTGAGGAGGCATGGTGCCTGACACACATCGGAGGATGGAGTGCGGCACACGCAGACCATTAACCTATGATGCAACAGCAAGTGACGCTTGCTCATCGCTTACATGGCTTACATCACCTCGTGAATTTCTTACCATCGCAGACATGCCGAGTTGAGCCCTGCACGTTTGCGAAGCTGACCCGGCACAGTAGACTCCGTGACTATCGCTGGAGCCAAACACCAACGTTGCGAAGCAGCAACCGGCTCATGCTGCAATTGCGGGAAGCGTCGTGGGCGGACAGTGCTGCAAAGATCAAGCAGCCGCATGTTGGCCTGGTCGTACTTGCTAAAAAGGGCTGTCTTCTTCTCGGTGCGCTTGGCCGTCGCGATGCGCTTGGCCTGGGCTCTGGAACCAGCCGGCGGGCTCTCCGCATGGCCGGCTTTCGCTCGCCGGGGCAGCGGCAATCCTGTCTCTGTTTTCCTTGGCTTTGTTTAATGCATCGGTGACGAGCCTCGTGGCCTTGGATATACAGAATGAAGACTTTCAGAAAGTAACGCAAGTCTCTCTGACCCTCCGAGCCGATTGGGATTCGGACGGCCTGGATCCGTGGCTGCAACTTAGCACAGCAACTTCTGAGTGCAGCAGAAATGCCAGCAACAAGGGCTCGTTTGACGAAGCGCAAAAGGAAAATGCCTTTGCAGAGACATGGCGAAAAGAGTCGCAGGTGATGCCAAGACGGACGTCCACATCCATTCTCCCCTCTCGCCCTGTCCCGATGCCACCCCGACCTTCCACCCAACCGACCCTCGAACTTCCAGCGATGCAACGAGTTCCGAATCGCCTTCCAGCAATCCTTGATGCAGTCAACACGAGTTTCTGCCTTCATAGTTGCCAAAACGCCAATCCAGAATCAGAGCCGAAGTGAAGAGTCGCTGATGCTGGCTTTGCTGTTTCAGGAACCAGCTTTAACATTACTCCGCCATCTGATTTACCAAGCCCGTCACGGCCGAGATGGCTGCCGAAGTCTCAACTCGGATGTTCTCGGCCTGACCGGAAGCCACGAACTTTCTCTTCCAACTCCCTCAGGCAAGGAGGCTCCTCCTCGATGGAGGCTTTCTTGCTGCCCAAGGTGTCCACGCACGATTGGCACGCGGCCATCGCCGACTTGCCTTCGTTTGTAGATGCTGAGAAGTTGTAAGATCGCCAAGGTGCTCTGAGAGTCTGAGCAAAAGGCCTGTTCGTTCCACCTTCTTGCACAGCTTCAGGACCTCCAACAGATGTCAAGTGAGGGCGGCAGACAGTGCAGACGCTCGCAAAAAGCTAAGAAACCGAAACCTCCACCACCTCCATCTCGTGGTCGCCAGCCTGCGGCTATCGAAACATCACTTGGGTTGTGTCACCCGTCCGCTGAAACCTAAAAGACCCAACCAGGTTCCAGACGAAAGGGGCAGCAGTGTAGTGCGCTCCTTCCGCTGAAGCCTGCAGAATGACATGCTGGCAACTGCCCGACAATGCAGGATGGCACGGCCCCCTAGGGAGAACTCTTGATAAGCATCTGCACTTCTCAAGCTTTACAGTACAGGATGATACTCTCCGTCATGTGCCACAAGCCCAGCAAGCCAGGCAATGACATCTACAACTGGCAAGTACTTCCAGACATACAGACTGGACTGATTTTCGCAGAGTAAAGCCAAATAGGAAAGCTCCACTGGCTATTAGCATGAGACAGGCGCCACCGCTACAGAGGCGAGAGCATCAAACTCTGGTCTGATTGAAATCGAAACCCCGAAACTGCGGCAACCTGTTCGCAACTGGTTTGTGGCCGCATTGCCTCTGGCCGAGCCTGCTTTATGCTTCCGTTCTGGTATTTCTAGTGGGTGGAAGTGGTGATGTTTGTAACCGGAAACATGTGGAGGCTGTTGGTACTGATCTCATTTTCACACTGGCCTCCGCTGTTGAAACCATGTTCCTGCCATCGGCCCAGACAAGAAACACTAACATACCTGCTGCTACTGCCCAAGCTATGTAAGCCAAGCCAGGCAAGCTGAAGCTCGGAAATGGCAGCCCGAGCATTGGCTTCCAGCTCCTCCTGCTTCTTTTGCCTGACAAAGAACTAGCTAAAATTGAGCCCCGGTGCATTTCGCTTGGAGCAACGATCATGCAGGCTTCCCTCACAAATTCAGGCGGGAAGGCTGCTGAAGCTTGAGCTCCTCCCACTTCTTCTGCTGCTCTCGCACCTTATGAACACACACTCAGTCAGCTGTCCAAAGCTCGCATCGTCTCGCCAGATGCTCCTCGCCCCTTTTCTACCTCCATCAGCCGGAGTATTGTAAGACCGGGCTGTTCGACAAACGTCTATAATTGATCATATCTTTGTACGAATGCGGAGTCAGCCGAAGGGCCGCCGCCGATCAAAAGCTTGAAAGTGCTTCAGCGCTCCACAGTGGGAAGCGATCTGGCTAAAACGACCACTGCAAGCGAAAGGCCACGTAGATCATGGCAGCGTCTTGAAATTCGGGCATTGGGATACATGCAGCCACAATGATTACACTGATCGCTGCTTTCACACAGTGAAGATGTCAGAGAGGAAGCTCTGCTCGCTCTGCTCAGTCTCAGTAGCTCGGCACCTCAACCACGCAGGGACCCAGGGCGGGGCTTGAAAAGCACTTGTTACGAATATCCGACTGTACATCCCCACTGAGGAGCGGACTGGTCGAAGTTCGAATTTGCAAACACTCTCGGTGCGATCGTCTGTATGGCCTACCATCAGGCCAGCGAATGCGCCGACACGAAAGCCAAGGTGGGGACATGTGCGACAAACCTTACAAGCGGTGCAGTCAAGATGCCGAAACAGCAAGGGTCTTTCCCATCGGGCTGTTGGCTTTGCGGAGCACTGCTGTAAGGGCGGCATCTTCTACCTGCTCTTCTTCTGCAAGTGTTCAGAGATCAAAATCGAAACATCGGCGTTTGGCATGAGTCCAACATCGCCTGCTCCAACAAAGTCTTCGGTGGCGCAGGGCTGTAGAACTCCTTCGGACACACTCACACACACACACACACAAACATGCTCTCAAGCCCTGAGAAAGCCAACACTCACACGATCTTGTAGATACCTTCTCGGTGGCCCATGTGCAAACAGAGATATAACGGCGTGCATCTCGTCGGGATTAGATACGGAAGTGGCATCCTGCGTGTCTTGGAAGCCTTCAGCATCTGACCCGCTCAAGCAAGTAGCTGAGACACGGAGACAAGGCTCAGCCCCGAAACGTCCTTGGATTCGACGAATGGTCCAAAGGTCCGGCTCTGCTCAATGGCTACCTCACAGGCCTGGCACACCGGTAAAAGCCGCAACCACCGCCGTTCGCCCGCTGCGTGCCGCTCTCCGCTGTTTGAAGTCGGGCTTCTATGGGGAGAGACGTCGCTGCTGCGCCTCGATGCGATCGAGGCCGCGATCGGGATTGAAGAGGTCCTCTGCTGAACGAAGTCTCAAGCTGCCTTTCCGACGCAACGCTGAAACGGTGCAAGGCTTCCTTGTTCAAGGCTTCCAGCGTCTCTTGCAAAGACTTGAGAGTTCCGGCGTACTTGGGATCGTGTGCAAGGTTAATGTGCTCCGTCGGATCGTCCTCGACGTTCCTAGCGACGTGTGCACGGTTGCTGACTTCCGCTGAGGGAGACTCTATGGGGCTTCATGCCAAGCATCACTAGGCAGCCTGCCCCGCAGTCGATCGTCCAGGTCTGTCTGTCGATTTCGGCCTGCGCTTGACGGCTGAGACACTGACGTTCGGCATGTTCAAGACTTCAGGAGTGCATCCGCCTGCGATTCGGCAACCGGCATGGGCTCTCCAAAAACCTGGTCCAGGCTTCGTGCCAAGGTAAGAACAAGTAAGCTCTGCTGCAGAAGCTGCCCTCTTCTAGCCGCAAACTCTGGACCTTCACATCTTGTTGTGGCGGCAGCGGCCCGTTTCGGTTCCTTGAACTGCAAAACACAAAAGGCACACCGCACAGTATTTTCACACTCTTGTCTTGATTGTCATGCTGAGTCTAGGCGCTTGAGCGAGTGCACCGTAGAGCAGTTCGGATAAAGCGGCCCCTGCCAGGTGCTCATCACCTGCTTGCCTTCACGGGAGAAGGAGAATCCATCAGAGTTTTGAGAAGGGGCCGGCATGGCATGGCCAGGCCTGTCACCAGTTTGAAGGGCCACCGCAGCACAGCCTGAGAGCTGAGATGCATCGGCCCTGTGCGACCAGGCTTGTCATTGACGATGTTGCCCCTAAGCGCAATCACGCTGGACACGCTCTGGTGGTACACAGGGCCCCTTCACAGAACACCCTCAAGCGTACAAGACCAGGTCGCCATTGCGGCATGCTCTCAACTGGATGAAGCAGCGGCAAGCCCTTCCTGAGACCACGACAATGTGACGATGTCGTGTTGCCGGACAGTGGCTACAGCACCAAAAACAGCACATATTTTGGCTGGGACTCTCCTTTAGGAATTGATTGGCCTTGTCGGATTTGTGATCCGTCATATCAACGCCCGCCAACTGCGTGAGTGTACCATACCTTAACCGGCATGCCAATGAATTCAAGTGACAAGTGCCAGCACTGTTGTGTAGGTGTCCATATTTGTATAGATATACTCGACTAGAGATACCAGTCAGCGACATTGATGATGCCGTTGTATTTTGCCCCACGCCTGTCAGTGAAGAACGGGCGTTTCTCGGACGCTCAATCCAAACAAGCTGCAGGACGCTCAATGCCCTGCCTGTTCTCAGGCACAAATCCACCAGAAACCCAAGCATTTGTGCGCACACCACCCTCCCAATCGGTGTACTTGCCACCTGTCACAGCATGGCGAACGGAGACCACTGCATTTCTTGTCATACTGATCCCTCGGCCTAGCAAAGGATGGTTGGAAGCAGCGCCGGGCTCGTAGATGGGGCCACCATTGTCCGAGGTGAAAATGATCAGCGTGTTGTCCTTGAGCTTAACTAAATCCCTAACTACGCTAACTAATTGCTAGTGCATTTCCTGTTTCCGAGGTGAAACCAACAACGTCTTATTCACAGGTTCACGCGACCTGCGCAAAGGGGCAGGTCAGCGGGACCGGGCAGTCAAAGGAGCTGTCAGTCAACAAAACCCTAGAACTCTCAAGACGGATGCTGCTTGGGTAACCGCTGATGGAATGCTGCCAGAATGCGTACATCTTCTTCTGCTTCAGTGCATCGACAGCCTCGCCGATGGCGGCATCCATGTAGAGGGTCATAGCGGCATAGAGGCGCCTTCACATTGGGTGAAACGGGTTCCAGAAACGATCCGACGGCGAGGACTAGGACCCAGGAGCGCTTCGGAGTCGTGCCGAGCCTGTTCTCACTGTCAATCGGCTTGCCGCCTGCTGCAGAAACTAAGGAGTCCAGCTTCTCGAGCCAGGCTTTGGGCACCTGCAAACACCCGCAAGAGCGAGCAAGAGAGGGAGGGAGACGGAGTGACGATGCTCGAAGACAAACATTGGGTTTGCCAAAGCCTGCAGGGGCGTGTGGAGCAGGTGAAAGGAGTAGAAGAGGAACAGCGGATTTTCCGGCTTGGAAGTGTCGTGATTCCTCAGGTTGTGCACAAGTTCGGCGCAGCGCGCAGCTCCCCAAAACTCCAGCTCGTCTGCTATGGTCCCCTACTGCCACTGCGACTCCACGCAGCGCACCACCACGACGACCGCGACCACCACGATCCCAACGACACCGCCAAGACCACGACGACCACGACGACCAGGACGAACACGACGACCAACGACCACGGCCACCAAGACCACCACGACCACCATGAGACACCACGAAGGAAACCACCAGAAGACGCCCGGAGACCGGCAGGAGATTAGGACACCAAAGACAGATTCAAGCATGCTAACTGCTGCCGGGGCGCTGTATGATCCGCAACACCCGCTGCTTGAAGAGGTACTCTTCATAGCCTTGCTACAGTTTGTGCTTCCAAGCTGTTGCAAACTGCCGCTGCACGGAAATAGAGCAAAACACTTTTGGAGCAATCTGAGTAAGACCCTGTCAACCAGGATCTGACTCCTCGTCCTCCTGGCAAGCCGCCGACAAGGAGATCGCATCGCGCACGGGACCTCTGGAGCCCACTGGCATTTTGGCCACTACAACGAGTGCATGATGCCCACAATGCCAAAGCATGAGCATCGAACCGGAATATGTCTCATTGTGCATTGACAGATCTCGCCTTAACTAAGCGAGTTCGCGGTATCTCGATGCCAAATGTGCACGGGCGCAAGACGGGAAAGAAGGTGAAGCATCTCCGAGAAGCTGGCATGCGGTTTAGACAGGCATCGATCTCGCCGGTAGCCAGGAACACGGTGCTCTTGTGCCAATAGTCATTGGCATGCCTTGCAAACTTAAAACTTTGCGGTGCTGTGCAACTTTTCGAGACCCATGCAGTGTCAATGCCATGGGGCTGGTAGTAGCCGTACCAAGTCTCGTAACCTTCGAGAATGATGTGCACTGCTGCGAATCTCCTCCCTTCTGAGCGCAACCTTGCCTCGGCCCTTCGGTGAGTGTTCGGGAGTTGCCATGCCCGCGTCCCACTTTCCGACCTTCCCGAGTTCATGTGGCAACGCTGCTGGCCATCGGACACCGCGACTCGCCCTGAGATTCCAACAATGTGCGTCCTGTAGCCTCCAAACAAGCTCATTGTTCGTGGGGCTTTTGCATGGATCCAAAAGCTAGCTCGAGCCTCCATCCCGCATCTTCTCGGCAATGCCTTCCCATGATTTCTTCTCTCAGTCGACTACTTGGATCCGACAGCATGGAACCCGGCCTGTCATATTTCTTGGGATGCCGGCATATCCGCTCACAGGGTCATTGTAGTTCCGAGAGGTGACTGCCGAGTTGACGGGATTCACATGCACCTGCACCAAGGCGAAAGCTTGCTCGAGACGAATATGGTGGTCAGAGCGTTCCAGCTTTGCTCTTTGCGGACCAGCTGCTGCGAGACGACCAGATTGTATGGAGGATCGAGTCGGTGAGCAAATCTTGTATGTGTAGTGCCTCAGACAAATGGAGCGAACGGAACTTCTTGCAGCGCCTAACCGTGCACCGATGTGGTCAAGAATCCGCTCCAACAGAATGCCCTCATCGATCAGGGCATCCATGTTCGGCGTGTGCACCTCCACCTCGGCAGCTGCGATAAGAATCCAGCCCAACATGTAGAAATATGTATTATATGATATAGAACATGATATTTATATATATATATATATATATATATATATATATATATATATATACATATATATATATATACATATATATCATCTTCGGAGTTCCGCCTTGCCCTGCTGCTCCTCGGGCGTGGAAGCGGCATCTCGACGGTGCACCTGAGCGAAAGGCAGTGGCCCTGGAGTTTGCAGAAAGCGTCACCACTAACAGCTTCTTGGGCACGCCCATGTTGCCCCAGCCATAATCGTCTGCGAGGATGAACAGCACCTCGAACGAAGCTAGGTCATCTTCAGAACATGCTTGTTGCAGAGACCAATTTCATTCCAAAGCGCATGCGGCTTGGCTTGTGATGCTTGCGCCAGCAGCGGGGCCGCGGCCAAGAGCGGCAGAACAAAGAAAGCCATGCTATGGAGATTGGAAGATAAAATGCGGAGCAGCTGCCGAGCCGACACCATGCAGGCAAAGCGAAGCAAAACGAGTTGCAGCTGTGCACTGACTACACTCCTGCAAAGAGCTAGGGCATCTAACCTGATCAACATACTGCTTGGCGTATTCGAGCACGCGGTCGGCTTCTGCTTTCAGAATCTCCTGCCAGAGGAACAGAGTCTGCCACGAATCCGAGGCGTAAGCTTCGGAGTCCTCCTAAGTGCTGCAGCCTGGAAAACCCACAGGTCTACGGTAAAGATACTCTACGATGCTTTAGCCGTGCTCCTTGCTTATGGTTTTGCTCTGGTACTTAAGCACTTATCAATGATTTGCTTGTGGCTTCGTAAAACGACCACAAACAAATCATAAGCGCATGAACATGCATCGGTGTTGCGGTTTTGCTACGGATTTCTTCAATAGTTTGGGCCCTGGCACGTCTCCCATTATGATTTGTCTATGGTTGTTTATGCCGCTGCTCGTTGCAAGACGGTGCATGGTGCTTAAATGCATGAGTAAATGGCTTTTCTATAACTCATAGCATGATTTAACAATTTGATTGAACATTTTGCTGATGTTCGTGTCGGATCTGTGTAAAGCTCTTCATCGCTTCGTATTGCATTTAGAAGAAAGCAGGTTGACCTACGTTCCATGGACTCCAAAACAACTTGTTCGAAGCCCTCCACTCAGAGGCACCCTAATGGCCCCCAGTTTTGGGAGCGAGACAGGACCATCAAAACAAATTCCCTCAGAAGTCTCCGTACCTTAGATTAGGAACAATACAAACCCCAAAAGAATGGCTTCATAAATTGAAACTGCACGGCCTATGGCCCTAGACCCCTCCATCCAGACGAGCCCTGCCAGCTCCGCCCTCAACCCGATTCACTGGCTGTGTAGTACCCATGAGCATACCTGACAAAAAAACGGCTTAGTAGAAACCCACAAGTAAAAAACATAAGAGCTACAAACACCTGTTCAGGCATATTCGTAAAGAACCATCAACCCAGGCGATATGGGGACTGGTACAGGATGCGAAAACCACAAAACTCCAAGTGATTAAGCTGACCGGTGCTCGCCCGAGCTCAGCCGCTGAACCCTGCGTCCTGCTGTGCGCCCGTCTCTGGCAACTCGTTATCCAAGACCTCTGCCCAAAGCGGCCGAAACATGCGGGAAGTGGAATATCTTCACGGTCACGCACTTTCTCGCTTTGCTGTGCCTCATTTAGCTCCTTGTTCAGAGCTTCGAAGTTGTCCGGGCCTGAGATGCAATCCATATCTTCGACCTCTCGCCAAGCTTCGGGAACTGTTCTGAGCTGCAGGCTTGCATTGGAGAGTTTCTGCAAGACCCGGAGGACGGAGAGCGTCGCCTGCTTGAAGGTACATTGCAGCGAGGGAGGTCTTCGCTATCACCACATCCGACCTGCTGCTGGCGCAGCACTTTTGCCTCATCCTCACGGCGCTTCCTGCAGTCCAAGCACAAACGACAGCTGAGAGAGCCGCAGAAGTGGCCGGACTGTCGAGATCTGTCGAGCGCAATCGGGAGACCGAGGGCAGCACTGATCTTCCTCAGCGCGCCGCTTCTCCTCGTCGGCTCGACGAACAATCTCCTCCTGTGCAAATCGCAGAGCTTACCACTCCATGGTCTATGGATTCTTTTGGCCACGGTGGTCCTCATGCCGCTTCCACTCTTCTCGGCGTTTCCGCTCCATCTCCTCAAGGGTCGTAAGGAACTGAAAACTTCCTTATCACTCCGCTGGTCATCCCACTTGTGCCTCTTTTTGCTGCTCCTCCTCCACCTTCCGGCGCTCCTCAAGACTCACAATAGTATTTGCCCTCCATACTCCCAGAACTCTACATCTGGCCTCGTCCTGTTTCCTCTCCTCCGCAAGTCTTGCCTGAATAGCTTGAAGCTTCACCCACTAATGGTCCCACCCCCCCGGCCCCATCAGCTGCCCGGGTGCCCGGCTCTCCTCTCCTCGTCCGCTTTCTTGCGCTCCTGCGAGTTGCGACACTGTCAAGAACTGGGAATCCAAAAGCCAAACCCTTCTTCAATACGGAGAATAGAAGCCAGCGTAATGTCGCATGCCGGAGATGTCAGGAAGAGTCAATATATCAACAGACATGTTTGCCCGAAAGACCTTAGGGGCGAGAAAGCGAGGAGACTGAAGGACGAGCAGCCCCGACAAAGGGTGCAGCCGGCCCGCCGCCGGCCCGCCGGCCCGCCGGCCCGCCGGCCCCGGAATGGAATAGAAATTGAATGGAAGCTTTCGGGGCTGCTCCAGCCCCGTCGTGCACGGCTCACCGCAGCTTCTGTTTACGGCCAGGCCGCAGGGCTGAGTTCTGAAAAGCGGTCCCTGCGATACTCCTGATGTTTTCTCTTTCGAGTCTGTCTTCTGAGCAATTGAAAATTCGACCGACATCCACAATCGCAGCCTCTCAACCCAAGAAGACTGCACCACATAAGCTTCGGGGCTTTGTACTTGCGTGGCGCAATCTCACGACAAAAGCTGGAACGAGAACTTTTGACTATGACTCTCCTCGGGCATCGTGGGAACTGTGGACGCTCGGTCCACGGCAGCGCTACCCCGCAAAAGCTCGGCCGCATCACCCGCAAACACAGCCCTCCACGACAGCGTCACACCACGATCTTGCGCACAGCAATTCCTCCACCACCCCACGAACGCTCGCCGCCCACGGCGACCCAGTCCCAGCCCGCCAGCCCGACTGACCCGCTCGCGGCAGCATCACCCGCGAACGCTCGGTGCCCACAGCCTGCCCAATAGCCCTTTCCCGGAAACGCCCACTGCAGCTCTATGCGAATGCTCGGCTGGAAACATTTGGAAATGTTTGGAAGTGAAGGGAGGAAAGACTAAACAAGAACCCCAACCCCCAGGGCTTCTTGTTGGAAAAAACCGAAAGACCGTGGCTGACTGTTGCAGATTCCGCCCGCTCGCCTCTTCCTCACGGCGCCGCTTCTCGTCACGGCGCCGTTGGAGCTCCTCCTCCCGCCGTCGCATATCCTGAAACGAGCAGGAGCGAGACAACACTAGCTGACTAGCTCTCGAGCTTCGGAGGATTTCAGAGGCCTCCTCCTTCTTCCGCTTCTCTTCCTCTCGTTTTATTCGTTCCTGAGATCGAAACGAAACGATTTGAGATGTGCATGCATTTGACTACGCCCGCAATCCACACGGAACAGGACCTCGCCTGCTCTTGCCTCCGCTTTGTTTCGGCGTCATCTTCTTTCCGCCTGGCAATTGCCAGAGTCGCACAGCTGCAAGCTTTCGAACAGGAGCACATTAGCCTGTCATCGTGACGTCTGCGATCTTCCTCCTGCTTGCCTTGGAGTCGAAGCCGTCCCCTCCCGGCATCTCCAGGTTTTTGTGCCACTAAAGGAATGCGACGGAATCGCTTAGGCCCGCGGCGGCGGCGCTCCTCTTCGCCTCGGCGGCGGTAGTCCTCGTCTGGGCGACGAGTCCCAGACTCCTCCTCCTCAGAGAAACGACACCGGATGCTAGGCCGCTAGGCCGCTCGGCTTGGACTCCATGCGTTCCCTGAAATGCTGCACATCTCAATTATCTCCTCCCGCCGTCGCTTGTTTGCGCGGTGGTCGGCCTGCATGTAAATCGCATTTATCACGTTGGGAGTGTCCATGCTTGAAGTCTCTTGAATCAATCAAATGCGATCAAGTGCTGCAATACCAGAGCTGAAGGTCAGCCGATCACCATGCCAGAGCCTCTTCCTCGCGACCGGGTCGGCGACGATCCGCTGGCCTGAGTGGAAATGGGGCAAAGGTGTCAAATGTGGGCAGAATTCGACATCAAGCGCTCAAGCGCAACGAGCTCATCTATTGGCTCACCGAGTCGTCAGCTCGTCACGACGCTCGCGGTCACGACGATCACCATCTCGCCCCCTGTCACCCCTGTCTCGCTCCGTCCGATTCTCGGTTCTATCCTTGGTTTTGACTCGCGTGTGACACCCTCACAACTTGATGCAGCATGCGGTCGCTGAGTTCCATTCATCACGGTCACGCTCTTCACGGTCTCGGCGACCTCATCATCGGATGAGAGTGAGTTGCACATGCCTTTTGTTAACTCCTTGCCGGCGCGGACCTCCTCGGATGAAAGATGGGGATTCGCCCACTAGCCCGATTCCATCCCCACATTGAAACCCAGACAACCAAGCTCTGCGCCGCGTCTATCATCGCGGTCATCCTAAGATGCCCCCCATCAGTTGTAGGACAGAACAGGAGCTTCACACTCGCGAGAGCCACCAAAACTCTTCTGTGCGAGGGTCCTTGTCCGTGGTGGGCCCTGGCCTTGCCGCTCACAGGCTGTGGAATCAGACCAGTGTGCCCGGAAAGATTAGGACTAGGATGGAAGGTACGAGTGTAGCAGTGATGAAACAGAAGCAGCTTTTTCCAGCGCAGCGAGCTTAAAAATGTCGCAGTAGGGGACATATGTCGTCTTGCGCAGTAGGCCATTACATCCTGAATCACATGTGGCGACGACGCCAAAAGAAAAAACATGGCAACTGCCATTCGAGCTATGTTCCCAACTGTTTGGCCAGAACCTCCTTTTCGTCCTTGTCCGCAGAACCATGAAATTAGTTGGTCATTGCCGGACTACCTCCAATGGCAGGCTCTGGGAGACCATTTGTGCGGCCCTTACGGGCTCAGGCACGGGTAGGCTTCCTGGGCGAGCAAAACAGAACGGACCCACATGGGCAGAAACTGAACCGAAGGCTTCTTGCGAGCGGGTGTCGTGTTAGCAGCAGCAACTTCCTGCACGTAATCCTGCCACAAGCTACAGACTGCTAGAGAGTGACCATATGTAATCATGTTCAACTTCAAAACCTTTGGGCGCTAAGGACTCCCGGATGCAGCACCTGCATCTTCTGGAAGAACTCCTCGCCGGCCTCTTTTCGGATTTCTGCCCCAGCATCCGTGCCAATCGCAACAGCCTCAGACCTGAGCGTAAAACCGAAAACCGCAGTCCGCCGTCGTTTGTGGCCGATCTACCGGGTTCCTTTAGAGGAATAGAGGGCCTAAGGCTCAGCCTCACAACTCTATACACTGGCTTCAAAACACGATCTGCAGCTTGTGGACACTGCTCCTTCACGCTCGACACGGTAGATGGTCTGCCCGTCCTCGCAACATCGCCAGCAAGACAGTCCACCGAAAAGAGACTGGAAACTAGTGTTCAAATCATACAGAATCGGTGCGGCTCACGCGAGTGGGCAACTGGTTGAACGAACCCTGTCCGGCGATGCTACGAGACCTTTCAGCACCAGCTGCCCGTCGATTACCCTCGCCTGACCTGCGGGCACATGCCAAAAGCTACTGTGCTCGTACATCCGTTTGTTTGCATCACCCGATGCGACATCGAACACTTCGCCCAAGCTCCCTTGCAGCTGCGATGATAAGAGAAAGTCATAGAGTCATACTCCGCAGGATCGTGCCTGCAATCGGAGTCTTGCAGTTGCCATCCAATGCCGCCAGGAATGCTCGCTCGCAAGTGACAGCCTGACACTTCGAATCCTTACGACCCCTCTGCTAGGAAATTATGAAGCAGACCGGCTCTGCTGAACAGGCACATTTTTGCAGGCACAGATCGCACCTGGAACGTGTCTGCATGAGACAATGGCTTCAGGTAGTTGAGGACCCGGTCGTCGTCTGAGCGGCACTGGAAGCTGATTGCACCTGGAACAATATGCAAGCTACATCTTGCTACTGCCGTCTTCACACAGCACAATCCGAACCACGCCTTGTGCAATGGCGGGTAGCATCTCATCCCACTCAAGGATTTTGGTGGCATGCTCCTGGCAACAGATTCCATGGCCTCTGACTAGTAGAACTGGTGCGTTCGAGTACAAGCTCGCACGTGTCCTCCATGCTCATCCGCTTGAGGCCAGCATACGCCAGGAATGTGCCTTTAACGTCTCCGCCCTGCAACTTTCGCAGCCTCTCAAACGAAGCACAGTACTTCAATAAGCATTTGCACATCTGCATGCAGCTCTGTCAAAGCCTCGTCTGCACATTGCCCCGGAAGTTTACACACTTCACGTTTGGATTTTTGCTATAGATCTGAGCTTGTCGTCGAAGTGAAGCGGTGCCAATTAGACTGCCATCCGGAAACTCCTCAATGCTCGTGATAGCCGGATCGCCACTGATCAGCACATCCCTGGTGTCCTGTGGTTCCAAGTCAAGTGTGAGACAAAGAATGGCAAAAAAGTGCGAGGCAGCGTCCTCTCTGGGAAGCATTGTGCAAAGCTCTGTGTCCGGAATCAGCTCGGTGGGAACATCCTTGGTGGAGTGCACACAGAAGTCGACCTCCTTCGAGGCGAGCGCGACGTCCAGCTCGCGTGTGAAGAGACCCTTGCCGCCGATCTCTGCCAAGGAAATCTCCAGGCGCTGGTCCCCGGTCGTTGAGATGATCCGCACCTCCACTGCCTCATCTGGAGCCAGTTCCTCAAAGGCCTGCGCATTCATATTTCCCGGTGCTACGTGTCGACGTGTAGCGGCCCCAAACCGTGCAGGCACAAGCACACGACATCTCCCATGCCTCCCCCAGACGCCGCTTGGCTTCGTAGGCCTGGGCCAAGGCCAGTGGTGAGCCTCGTGTGCCCAGCGTCAGCAGGGGACCTGCTTCAGAACCCGACGCGGCAAAGAATTGCTGTGGCATGGCATGGTGGCATGGCAGGCTGCCTTCGGCGTGGCGGGCCACGGAGCGCCGAGAGCGCCTCGTCGCTGCGCCCACCATGACGCCACCAACCAAAGTGCAGGCCACTGGCGTGAGGGCGCCTGCATCGAGATGCTGCGAAATGTTGCGAAGATATGCAAAAACTCACGGCATCACACAGCATCTCACAGTCCTCCTTGTGCTGCCGGCCGAGAGTGGCGGGTCTGCGTCGTCGGGAGCGTGCGATCAGCCATCGTCTCCGCCCCCCGCATCACAGCGAAACCATTGCTTTTGCTGTCGGGGGCAATGGTCCAAACCAAAGCTCCGCCGCACCCAGCAGCCGCTACTTTCATGGCGCTCGGGCGGCTTGCCATGGCAACTGCTCTATCTACGGCGAAGCCGTCAAAACTTGGGCACGAGCCACTTCGAGACAAGCAGTGCATCGAAGCATGCTGTCCTTCGACGGACATGCCTTCTCGCTGATTCACTCATGCTGTCAATGGGTAGTTCGCTGACTGAGCGCAAGGCGCTCTGGGCTTCTCCATGATGCTCTGCATCTTGCGCTGGAACTCTTCCTCGCGCCGTCTTCCTAAGTCGTGCTGCACGCTGCCGAGTGCAATCTGCATCTCAGATGATGTGGAAAGTCAATTCAGTGCAGCACTGGTAAACCAAAAATTTCGCATCAACACACCGCCACTAACAACCGCCCCAGACTAGCAAACTTCCCTGGTCGCCAGTGATCCGGTGCAACTGTTGCAAAAACCTTTTTTGCATCGTGAGTAACAGGATAACTAGATTCACTAGATGGACTCTCGCTATGACTCACCGAAATCAATGACCCTTCCTGAGGCCTGCACTCTCCTCTGCCCTCCTTTTCAACTCCTCTACATGCCGCTGCCTTGCTTCAGGCTGCCACCAGCAGATCACTTCATCCTTCTCTCTCTCTCTCTCTCTCTAAAACTGGGGTGCGAACTCCTCCTCAGCCTCACGGGCGACGAGGTCCTTCACCTCCTGTCGCCAAGTCAACTAACGGACAGTAGCCACTATGACTGTTGCACACCACCCTGCCAGTCCTGAATCTGTCTGCCCACCTGTCTCTGTGGCGCCTCCTTCCAAGTACAACATTTACAGTATTTCAGGAAGCTCATGCAACACAGACGCTTGTCTTGACAGGACCTGGCAGATGAACACAGCCCAGAGGTGTCTCCTCACGGCGATCGCCGGGCTCATCCCGCCGGTTTTCCCTGCGGTCATCTCTTCGATCGTCCCTGCGATCCTCCCTTCGATCGTCACGGCGATCGTCCCGCCGCTCGTCGCGTCGCTCATCGCGTCGCTCATCACGACGATCTTCGCGACGATCTTCCCGACGATCTTCCCGACGATCGTCGCGCCGATCTTCGCGACGATCTTCAAGCCTGGTGGAGTCATCACAGCGCCGTCGTCCAGCATCACAGGAGCAGGCAGTGTTGTTGCTGCGCCTCTCTGGCCTGTCTTCTCGTCGCTCGTCACGGCGCCTCAGACTCAAAAGCTCGAGATTCCAAAAGCATTCCTTCCGTGCCTTCAGCAGGTGCTGAGCTCTGGGCTCCGAAACCGGCTCTCCGCGCCGCGCAGGTGTCGGGGCCTCCTCACGCCGACGCCTTAGCAATGCTTCGCTTTCCGTCACCATGGAAAGAAAGCCCTGCACTGGGATCCATGCTCCTCCTCCTCCTTCTTCTGTTGCTCCTCCCTTCGAGCACGCTCTTGCCGTTCCTGCCGTCGACGGTTGTATGCCTTGGCAATGCACCGGGGGGCCACACCTGCTTGCGTCTGTTTCGGGAATCTGGGCCACCAGCGTCAACGAAGTAGGCATGCGAGTTGCTGGTAGCTGTTGCCTAGATATGTCTACATACGCATCACTCGACCGTAGAGCACTGTCATTCTCAGTATGCGGCAATGCTCGGCTCCTCTTTGGGTGGCTGCGAGCCTACAATCGGATCCGGCAAAGCAAAAGAAGTGCAAAGCTTCAGTCTGAGTGTCGCACTTTCTTTCTGGCCACGCCTCGGTATGCTTGATCGAGCACAAGTCAAAGCACTCAACTGACAGTTCCTCCTAAGTCGTCAGAGCTGTCTGAGCCTCCTGCTCATCCCTAGAATGATGCCGTGGTCGGGAGGTGGGGGGCCTTGGACAAACAGAACGACAAAGCATCAGCTCGCCGGCATGCACTACTCCATCTGTTCACACAGCGATGTTATTGGCGGTTCTTGGCACTAGACTCTTCCTCTTGAGCCCGTCTCTGCCCTGCAAAAAGAAGCAAAGAAATCCTTTGGGCCGCATCGCCTTCGCCTCAAACCGGGCCTTCCGGTGCAGGCTCTTGCTCCGGTGGCCTCTTCACTGCCTGCAAACAAACGCGGGTGCCTAAAGTCGAAGCAGCAGCAGTCGAAGCACCATCGACACAAAAATGCCTGTTTTGCACCAGTTCTACGTGCCTTCCCCTGTTAGGGCCTTCAACTTGTGTGCGTGTGAGCATGGTGTCACCAAGCCCTGCATTAATTGCGTTGTCCGGCTTGCCTGAGCAGATCAAGCTGGGGCACATCTGCCTTTTGGGATGGGAGCGTTTTGGGCGATGCCGTCCGGACGTCTCAACCTTTTGGTTTCGGGCCATGCTTGGGCACTTCGGTTCAACAACCTTTCGCTTCTGCATTCGTCTGCTGCCGCCTGGGGCCCAAAGTGCGTGAGGACTTAGTATGGGACTTTGACTACATCCACGGCGAATTGGCAAGAGTGCATTTTTTGAATGCTTGTGCGCATATGCGCGTACATCTACATGCCCATCTGCATATACACACATATACTCATATACACATTGGACATGCGCACACATACACAAACTACACATACACATATACAAATACGTATACATAAACATCTACATATTTATATATTTATATATATATATATATATATATACCTATATATACCTATATACAGATATATACATACGCATATACATCACCGGAAAAGTTTGCAACCAGAACGACTGAATCGGAAACTAAAAGAGCAGATTCGGAAACCTGCCATGATTCGGCAACCACAACGTCTGATTCGGAAACCATAACGGCTGATTCGGAAGCTAGCTTCTCATGCACGCCCGGTTTTGAATGCACAAATTCTGATTCGCTTCTGGCTCATACATATGTATATATAACACACCTATGCATAAGCATAGGCAAATACACCCGTATGCAAACAGATGTCCAGGCGTATACATACATGTAAACGTACAAATACATGTGTAGGATATGTAGGACAATAATGGAGACATGAAATGCTCTATGGAAAACGCCACATGGGACGTTGCGTATGAATGTAGATGTACGTGTGTGTGTGTGTGTGAACCTTCCTAGCACATGGGAGCAGAGGGTCACTCCTTCTGTTTTTCACATGTGGACATTTGCAGGGGGCCATTCAGCCTTGCTATCAGGGAATGGCCAACGAAGAGCCTGATAGCAAGGTGCTGCAACGTACCTGCAAGGGGACGGAAACCATATCCCCGATGTGCCAGGGACAGAACCCAACCCCTACTACTTGGCATTTTGAACGTTTTACGCCCTGCCCGGACATCGCACTTCGACCGCGGCAGCGGCAGCCATTCTCTATGTCTGGCTCCGGGGACAGAAACCTATCCCATATTATAATGCCAGGGACAGGACCCATTATCCCTACTACGTGGCATTTGACGACAATAGAGGACAGGAACCTCATCCTCACGACGCGACTTGACGACGACAACGTGCCTCTCTCTCGCCTCTCTCTCTTCCCCTTCCTGCACTCCTATTCTCGGCCGAATCAGTCAGTGTGACTATCGTGGGTCCCGAGACCCCTGAGCAGCGGCTTTCCGTCATGGCGCCGTGGTGTCCCTCCGAATGGGAAACCGGTGATAAACCGGATGTTCAGACTTTCGTTCAGACCGATCAGATCTCCCGATGCTCTTTATGATTACTTTCTCTCTCTCTGATGCTCGCATGTGAGTCTGACATGAGTGCAGGTGCAGTAACTGGCGTCTAGTGCAGTAACTGGCCGCTAATGCACAGGACTACCTCGCTAGTCTGTCCTCTATTCGACCGCTTCTGTATTCCTCAGGGACTGCAAGGGCATGTGCTTCTGACATGAGTGCAGGTGCAGTAACCGTCGTCTAATGCAAGTGGTTGCAGCTTCCTCCGGGAAGTAATCGGCCTCTCTTTCTCGTCTCTTTCTTTCTGAACTTCTCTCAATACACGCCCCTGACGGGGCTGTGTGTGTGTGTGAACCTTCCTAGCACATGGGAGCAGAGGGTCACTCCTTCTGTTTTTCACATGTGGACATTTGCAGGGGGCCATTCAGCCTTGCTATCAGGGAATGGCCAACGAAGGAAGAGCCTGATAGCAAGGTGCTGCAACGTACCTGCAAGGGGACGGAAACCATATCCCCGATGTGCCAGGGACAGAACCCAATCCCTACTACTTGGCATTTTGAACGTTTTACGCCCTGCCCGGACATCGCACTTCGACCGCGGCAGCGGCAGCCATTCTCTATGTCTGGCTCCGGGGACAGAAACCTATCCCACATTATAATGCCAGGGACAGGACCCATTATCCCTACTACGTGGCATTTGACGACAATAGAGGACAGGAACCTCATCCTCACGACGCGACTTGACGACGACAACGTGCCTCTCTCTCGCCTCTCTCTCTTCCCCTTCCTGCACTCCTATTCTCGGCCGAATCAGTCAGTGTGTGTGTATATATATATATATATATAATCTGTAGATATACGTGTATATATAGACATGATATTCAATCAATACTTGATTTTGGTTATGTTTCTATGTTGCTATATATATATATACGTATGTACATACATACATTTGTACATATATAAAGATGCACATATATACATATAAACCTATATACATATGTACATATGTACATATATACATATATACATATATACATATATACATATATACATATATACATATATGCATATATACATATATACATATATACATATATGCATATATACATATATACATATATACATATATACATATATACATATATACATATATACATATATACATATATACATATATACATATATACATATATACATATATACATATATACATATATACATATATGCATATATACATATATACATATATACTTATATACTTATATACATATATACATATGTACATCTAACCATATAGACATATTTTTTTAGCTGCCCTGGGCGCGGACTATACAACGTCCCTCCCGTTGGCGACGCCAGATGTTTCTGGTCTGGCTTAAAACGCGAGCCCACCACTCTCTGTCTGCTGCCACTTCCAATATCTTATGTTTGATGTCTCTTTCTATTCCAGCCCCTGCGAAGAAATGGTCATTGAAAATGGTCGTGGCGAGACCGAGCATTTTATCGTTCCATTTAACCCTTCTTGCGCCCGCTCTGTACGGGCCACCCAGTTGCTGAGGTTGAAGAAACCTGTCGAAACAAACTATCCTACTGGGGTGCCTGAGAGGCCTTCGGAGGATGTGCCCGAGTAGTTTTAACTGGTGCAAACGCAGCTCATCACTCAATCAAGTTGCTTTCAACCTGGACTGCACTTCTGCGTTGCTGACTCTTGGTATGCCTATTTGCATGGCTCCCCACGTCGTGGGAACATTTGCTATGGCGCGTAGGCACTTGAAGTGGAACCCATCTACTTGGTTCAACTGTGTGTCTGTTAGCCACAATGTAGACAAATTATACAAAAGCTTTGTTACCACACACGCCTTGTAAATTGCCAGCTTCTTACCGGTCGACAATCGAGCGTGCCTCCAAACTCTAGTAAGTCCGCGAAAGGTCTTCCTAGCATCCCCTATGCGACGTATTATCTCCGGGCCTGCGCGGCCTCTTTGATCAATGAGCCCGCCCAAATACACAATTGAATCAGTTTTTTGGACATAAGTTCCATCTGCAAACGCTACATTGTTGTCGGTATTGTAAACTATGAGCTTGGTTTTGTCCTTATTCAGGTGTAGGTTGTATTTTGCGGCTTCTTCTTGAACCAGCGAAAGCAATTCCTGCATGTGCTCTTGCTTCCTGCTAATGAGAACTGTGTCGTCTGCGAACTCGATATCAAAGAACGGTATGCTTGGTGTAATTGCAAGGGGATGTAGAGCAAGATAACGCTTCTGAACATCATGAAACAACACTGTCTGCAGTAGAATGAACAACAAGGGGGATAAGGTGCAACCTTGACGTATGCCACTGTTTTGCGCGTATGTCGCGGAAACATCTTCGCCCATAATTACCTCGAACAAAGGGGCTTTGATCAATTCAGCAATTATGGCCTGTAACTTCGTAGGAACCTTCAATCTCTCGAGGGCTGTGCGTAGTGCATCGGGACGGATCTTGTCAGAATGCTTTGGACCAGTCTATGAACATTAGATACAGGACTTGGTGTCTCTTTGCGTCTACCAGGTCTTGGAGTCTCCTGACCAGGAAAATCGCTTCAGCAGTACTCCTACCCTTCCTAAACCCAAACTGCAGCTCACGAATATGCTCCTCCAAGCCCTCAGCGAGCCGGTTAGCCACAATGCGAGCATAGAGTTTGTAACAACTTTGAAGGAGACTTATCGGTCTGTAGTTGGCAGGGCTAGCGGGATTGCCTTTTTTGAAGATGGCGACTACCTGTGCCGTTTTCCACTGTCGTGGACTTTGCTCCTTATCCCAACACTCCCTGAACAGCTGCAGCAAAGCTAGTAAGCCTTCACCTGTACAGCTCATTTGGTATGGAATCTTTACCCCCTCGTTTGCCAGTCTTGGTTTGCTTAATGGCTGTGATGAGTTCTGCCATAGAAATGGTCGTGGAAGAAATGGTCGGATCAGCATCAAGTACGGGATCGCTGCTTAAGCCTTGCGCTGGCCCTGCATCGGACCATTGCACCTCTGCTAAATGTTTTGCGAATACTGTAGCGTTATTTGGCGCTGGTAGTCCTTGGTCAGATCGGTGCTCCGGGTACAAGCGAACAGTGGCACCTCGAAAAGGTTTGTTAAGGTTGATTATGGGCCTCCAGTCTCCTGAAGAAAGCTGTTCGTCAAGCCATGTCCTCTTGTCCTTCTTTGCGGCTTTTCTAATCTGTTTGTTAAGGTCAGCTACCTTTTCCAAATCTCCTGCTTCTCTACATAAGCTTCGGTTGGATATGAGTTTGAAGGTGTCTTCTGTTATCCAAGGTTTTCTGGGGAGCTGCTTGCACTTGGGGATATTGTGATCAAGAGCCTCTAGGTATGTTTGCCTGAGAGCATCCCACATGTTAGTAACATCTGTGTCGGGCATGTTTTGTTCATGCAACTTCCTCTCGACTTCCTGGTTGAAGGCAGTGATGTCTTCGGGTTTGGCACTGTCAAAAGCCCAGCGGGGGTATGGATTGGACCTAGGTTTGGCACCTAACTTGGCCACCATGTGTATGTGCAACGGGAAATGATCCGAATCAAGGTTGGCCCTAGGCTTACTGTGAACGTTCCTGCACGTGTTACGCCACCTGGTCGGGACCAAACAAAAATCAAGCTGCGCAAACTCGGAAGGGTTCCAATCATCGTTCGTTGAGGGCGAATGCTTCGTTCCCGGCTCTTTGTGGGTGACTTGCCTGCCATGTGGATGTTGAAACCACGCGTTTGCAACGAGAAGGTCGTTTGCGACGCACAAGTCCATTAACATCTGCCTATTGCTACAATCATCTGTGATAGCAGCAACTCCTTTGCCGAACAGTGAAGGCCCTAACACTCCTTCCTCTCCATGTTGTTTGCCGTGAATCCTGGCATTGAAATCTCCTACTAACACATACAACCCTTTCGTGTGTACGGCCTCAACTTGGTCATGAAGCAACTCGAAAAACTCTCGTCGTTCTTCTTCTGGCCTAGCGCTTTGTGGGGCATAACAATTGAGGATGGAGAATTCACCAGATCCTGCGAGCAAGGAGATAGTGGCGAAACGACTGTTTACATAATGCGTACGTATTAGCGCACGCCTGGCCAAAGGACTAAGAACAAACCCAACACCGGCATGTTCCTGTTGATCCGGGGCTGCGGTACTGATCGTTAGGAATGTATAGTTGTCTACGACATAATGCGTTGTATTTCTTGACTTAGTTTCTTGCAAACACAGAACGTGGAGAGAATGCTTTTTCATGTGTTGAATAATTTCTGCATGCATGGCTGGCTTCAACAATGAGCGAACATTTAGAGAGGCAATACGAACTTCAAACGCATACGGGGTCTTGTGTGACTTTGGGATGTTTCTGTGGAGGTTGGTAGCCTCAGCGTATATGCACGTGGATTCTGGAACATGCGCGTCTCTCAAAGGCTGGGAAACGGAGTGCTTAAGAGGTGGATGGTGGCAGATGCCCGAACTGCCCCGGTCCTTGTCATCAACAACACCACTCAAGCTTGCACAACACCATCGATATCCTCGTCTATGTTTTGCACGGTTGGCTGCTCTGTTTGCTTTTCTACAAATCGTGGCTGTTTCTGACCTCCGCCCCCTTTTGTTGGATCGGATTTCGCTCTGTAACCGCTGGGGTCGGTGGACCTGCTGTGTGATGCAACTGTGACACTCGAAAAGAAATGGTCGGAAGAAATGGTCGTTACACCGCCCCGCGGGCTGCCCGGCTCGCCATCGTGGCGGCGCGAGGGGATAACCCCAAAAGAAATGGTCGTGTGAGATGTCTTGGAATGTGGCTGATGCGTGGTGGTAGCGTGGTGGCTCGGAAAATCCTAGCGGGCGCCTTGTGGCGCCTTACCCTTACCTCCTTCCCTGGCCGGCGGAGGCCTCAGACCACGGTCAAGTCGTGCAGTAGCTGCCCGAGGTTCTGGTCCCATGGTTTCGTCCTCCCGCTCCTGCTGTGTGGCGCTGGCTGTGCTTTGCTTGTGTTTTGATTGTGCGTTGTACTTCTGGTCATACTCGGCGGCTTTCTCCGGGGTGATGCCCTTGATGGTGATTGTGAAGTGGTCTTGGGCTCTGTATGCATCCGGTTTGCGAGGTACTCCATGTTGCTGGCCCCACTTGGCCCATGCATCCCCAAAGCTTGCAGTGAAGGCTTCTTGGTCCTCCGCGCGGACGTGGATTGTGATCTGTGTTTTGTCGTGCTCTGCTGGTTCCGCAATGAGAATCCATTCCCCTCCATGCCAAATTGCCGTAAGCTCCCAGATAGGCTTATAGCGCTGTTGTCGGCCAGCTATCTGGGCGTAGACTGCGATGGCACACCTGAAAGGCTGATCTGCTTCGCGTTGGTATTTGGGGATTTGAGCTCGTCCTACTTGGATCTGCCCGTGGCAAGTCAACATGTCCTTCTTGACCATATCTAAGAAGTCGTTCCTTGCTTCCTTCGTGTAGAACTCCACTATGCTGAAGTGTGCGAGGCCTCCCTTGCTCTTCAGTGTCTGCGTGCATGTGTGCATGCGGCGGAGTCCCTCCTTCTCCACGAGTTTCTCGATGGCTTGTTCTCTGTCGCGTTTGGTAGCTGAGTCCGGCCAGGAAGAGATGATTGCATGTTTTGATGCTTCGAGCTGTTGCTGCTTCTGGAGCTGGTCCTTGGTTTGAGCAGATCTTTGATCGAGCGTGTTGAGCTTGCCGGTATGTTGACTTAGAAGGCGATGGATGTCCAAGATCTGCGACTGAACAAAGAGGTTGGTGTCCTGCTGAGTTGTTGCCACCGCGTCCTTGCCTTCTGATTCTGCTCCGGGCATGGGTGATCTGCTTCTTTCGCCCATGTTTGCAAGCGAACTGGAGGAAAAGGGAAAAGAAATGGTCGTGAGGGGGTTCTGTACTTTCCCGATCCGAAATGAGCCTATATAGACATATAGACATATAGACATATAGCCATATAGACATATAGACATATAGACATATAGACATATAGACATATCGACATATGGACATACAGACATATAGACATATATACATATATACATATAAACATATACACATGTATACATATACACATATCTGCATATATTAATACACATATATACATATATACATATATACATATATACATATATACATATATACATATATACATATATACATATATACATATATACATATATACATATATACATAGTATTATATATACATATATACATATAGTATATATACATATATTATATATATGTACTATCTATATACTATATACATATATATATATATATATATACATATATGCATATATACATATATACATATATACATATATACATATATATATACATATATACATATATACATATACATAATACATATATACATATATACATATATACATATATACATATATACATATATACATATATACATATATACATATATACATATATACATATATACATATATACATATATACATATATACATATATACATATATACATATATACATATATACATATATACATATATACATATATACATATATACATATATACATATATACATATATACATATATGCATATCTGCATATATCCATATATGCATATATGCATATATGCATATATACATTTATACATATATTATACATATATTATACATATATTATACATATATTATACATATATTATACATATATTATACATATATTATACATATATACATATATACATATATACATATATACATATATACATATATACATATATACATATATACATATATACATATATACATATATACATATATACATATATACATATATTCATATATACATATATTCATATATACTTATATACCGCCTGGGGAAATGTGGCAAACGACCTGACGCCGAATCCGAATTCCTGAAACCGCATTGGTTTAGGTGACGCCGAATTGTGACGCCACATTGTCTGACGCCGAATTGTGCCCTGACGCCGAATTGTTTCCTGACGCCGCATTGGGTGGTGACGACGAATTGTGAAGCCGCATTGGGTGGTGACGCCGAATTTCTGACGTCACATTAGGTGCTGACGCCGAATTGCTGACGCTGCATTTGTTTGTGAGGCCGGATTGGTGATGCCGCATTAGGTGCTGTGACGGTGACGCCGAGTTCCTGACGCCACATTAGGTGGTGACGCCGAATTGGTTCGTGACGCCGGATTGTGAAGCCACATTACCCGAGGCCCCTGGATCTGATGCCAGAGCCCAGAACCCTTACAGATCTTGAACTGCAAGGGTGGGGTCTTGGACTGATGGAGCCTCCCTGGTTTTCAAATCCGAGCTCTTTTTGATGTTGAACTCGAAGGATAAGGCCTTGCACTGATGCTGCGCCCCTGATTTGTTGAAGCAGAACTCGTATGGATCTTGCACTCCGAAGCTGGGGTTTCGGACGGATGGGGCGCCCCTGATGTTTTAAATCAAACCTCTTATATAGATCTTAAACTTTGGGGATAAGACCTTGGACTGATGGCACGCCCCTGAATTGTAAATCAGAACTCTTATAGATCTTGAACTCCGAGGATAAGGCCTTGGACTGATGCTGCGCCGCTGATGTGTAAATCAGAACTCTTATAGATCTTCAACTACGAGGATAAAGCCTTGCACTGATGGGGCGCGCCTGGTCCTCACAAAGGATTTCTGATAGATCTTGACATCTGGGGATAAAGCCACGAAACTGATATATATATATATATATATATATATGTATATATATATATTTATATTTATATTTATATTTATATTTATATTTATATTTATATTTATATTTATATTTATTTATTAAGGTCTTGAAGTCTGACATCGAGGCCTTGGACTGATGGCGCGCCCCTGATGTTACAATCAGAACCTTCGAAACTCTTTAACCCCGAGGGTGGGGCGTTGGACTGGTGGGTCGCCCCTGATTTTGAAGTCAAAACCTTTCCAGATATTTTTCTCTTCGAAACAAAGCCTTGAAGTGAGTGGGCGCCCCTGATTTTTAAATCAGAACTCTTATAGATCTTGAACTCCGAGGATAAGGGCTTGGACTGATGGAGCATCCCTGATTTTCAAATCAGAACTCTTATAGATGTTGAACTCTGGGGATAGGGCCTTGGACCGACGGAGCGCCCCTGATGTCTGAATCAGAACTCTTATGGATCTTGAACAACGAGGATAGAGCCTTGCACTGATGGTGCACCCCTGGCTTTACCAACAGAACTCTGATAGGTCTTGATCTCTGAGAATTAGGCCTTGGACTAACCCCGAGGGTGGGGCCTTGGACTGATGGGTCGCCCTGATTTTTAAGGCAAAACCTTTAAAGATCTTGAACTGGGATTGATGGGCGCCCCTGATTTTTAAATCAAAACTCTTATAGATCTTGGACTCCGCGGGAGGGTCGGAGGGGCCTTGGACTGATGAGGCGACCCTGATGTTTTCAATCAGAGCTCGTATGGATCTTGAACTCCGAAGGTGGGGCCTTGGACTGATGGGGCGCCCTTGATTTATTCAAAAAACTCTTATATAAGTCTTGAACTTTGAGAATACGGCCTTGGACTGATGGCGCGCCCCTGAGGGTGGGGCCTTTGACTGATGGAGCGCCCCTGAGTTTTGAATCAGAACTCTTATGGCTGTTGAACTCCGGGAAAAGGGCCTTGCACTTATGGGCGCCCTGATTTTCACAAGCAGAACTCGATAGATCTTGACCTCTGAGGATAAGGCTTTGGACTGATAGGGCGACCCTGATTTTTGTAAAGCAGAACTCTTATAGGTCTTGAACTCCGAGGCTGGGGCTTCGGACTGATGGAGCGCCCCTGATTTGTTAAATCAGAACTCTTATAGATCTTGAACTCTGAGGATAGGGCCTTGGACCGATGGAGCGCCCCTAATGTCTAAATCAGACTTCTTATACATCTTGAACAACCAGGGTTGGGCCTTGGACTGATGGGTCGCCCTGATTTTTAAGGCAAAACCTTTAAAGATCTTGATATGGGACTGATGGGCGCTCCTGATTTTTTGTCTTGAACTCCGAAGGTGGGGCCTTGGACTGATGGGGCAACCCTGGTTTTTAAATAAGAAACTTTACAAGCATTGAACTCTGAGGGTGGAGCCTTTGATTGATTGGGCTCCCCTGATTTCAAGATCAGGACACTTACAAAGCTTGAACGCCGAGGGTGGAGCCTTGCACTGATCGGGCGCCCCTCTTTTTAACTCAGGACTCACAGAATTTGAACTCCGAGGATGGAGCCTTTCACTGCTGGGGCGCCCCGGATTTTTATATCAGACTTCTCACAAACCTTGAACTCCAGAGATCACGGCTTGGACTGGTGGGGGCGCCGCTTATCTAACGAGGATGCCTACGGTACTTCTGACCGAAGATACAAATTGAGCATTGAGCCATTTCCATACGTTCTCGAGGAGCACGTATGGAGATGGAGTGGTGGGTTGTTTAGGTCATGCTGGCCAAACAACCAATGGCCGGTGGGGCGCACACCATCTCAACTCTTATACAACTGGATCTCCCAGGATGGAGCCCTGGACTGATGGAGAGCCCCTGATTTTAACTGCGAGACCCATGCTCAGTCAACTGTCATGCGAGTCGTGAAAGCCACCCAATGCGTCTTCACAATGCGTCTGCGCCTGCCAATGCGTCTGCGCCTTTCTTAGGCCTTTTTTTGACGAATGCGTCTTCGCAATGCGGATGCGTCTTCAGGTCGTTTGCCACACTCCCCTATATATATATATATATATACATATCCATATACCGCTTTGTAGCATGATACTGGTCAGGTTTATCTTAAATACTTGATGTTGTTGCGTGGCATTCGTGTTCGCGGATCTTTGTTGCTGTGCTAAAAGAGGCATGGTTGCTTTTACATCGCTGACTGCATCTATCTATGTTTCCGTGCTAACAGAAGCATGGTTGCTTTTACATCGCTGACTGCATCTACACCATCATACCATGTTCTTGCAACAATAGCTACTTTTGCCCGTCACCCTGCCTTTACTGATCTCGATTATGGCTGCACTATACAAGTAGAGTCTACATGTATTGTTCACCACAGTAGCAGCCGTTTAAAGTGGAGAATCGCCCGGGCCTCCCTCGTACGGCTCCGCGCTGCAGAGGGGCTGGGCTCTCCTTCCAGTCCCAGCAGCGTAAGCATCCCTACTGCCCCTACTCCTCAACGTCACGCCAACCCCTTCATGCGAGACCTGCCTGCAGGAGGAGGCGACGGTGCTGAACCTTACTTGGCTGCAGGTTTTTAAAACCTGAACTCCCACTAATACAGATGGAAAGAGGGGAATACCAAACCTAGGGCTCGAACGCATGGCAGAGACTGTGAAGCTGGGGTCGATATCCCCGTCGTGCGGGACATTCCACTCCGAGGCAGGGGGAGTGCCAGCCGTCCGGCTTGGGTGATAGGCCCAGACCTGCACAGCCAAGGGAGGGCCCCTAAGCTAGCACTTCTGAGTCAGGGCCTGGTCACCGCCGACATTCGGACCAAACCACCAGCCGCAGAGCTCTGGACCTCAGCCACAAGGTTGCCAGCCGAAAGAAGTCAGCACTTGCCGCACACTGCCGTCAACACTGTGGCTGCTGCCGTCCCGCTCATCCCAGAAATAGATCAGGACATCTAGCCCTGAACACAGGCGGCCCGGAATAAGGCAAAACAGGGCAGCCCTGTAAGCTGTTTAATGGCCTCTAGACTTTTCCCGCTTCTTGTACACCACCTTCCCGTGGTTGAGGCTGTCTGGCATGTACACACCAGCCTCAGAATAGCTCACTGTAGCACAATACTCGGCAAATCTTGACTTCTCATTCTTTCCACATTGTCACGGCCAGCCTGTCGCAGAAAAAAATTGTTGCCAGAGTTTGACCAGGCAGCAATAATAGCGCTGATCGTCTCGTTCTGACAGCCACTCACAGTCAGAGGTGGAGCAACGACCTGCACCCGACACGAACTGCTAAAGAAAGACACAGCGAACAGGATCAACAAAGACGCAAGCAAAAACAAAGACCAAAAAATCAAAACTCACAATACTAGAAGTGGTGGCAGCAGTCGTCGTAGTGGCAGTGGTAGCCACTACTACTACTACTACTACTACTACTACTACGACGACGACGACTACTACCACTTCTACTTGTTCATCGTCTTCCCTTTTCTACGATTACGCCTACGGATAAGACTATTACCGCTCTGCGACGACGACGGCGTCGACGGCATGGCATTCATGCTTGCTCTTTGGGTTCATGCCATAATACGACTAACCTCTCGCGCCCCGACAGCACATGAAATCTGTACAGTCACCGGAGGAGCTTCAAAACATGTAAGACGCTCATGCAGCGTGTGGCAACGACAGCACCTGCCAGTGAACACGGACTTGCAACTCGGGAATTTCGCAGTCTCGGATCCCTACAGACGGCACGCAAATGAGTGGGGAGCAAGAGGACATGTCGCCTCATCCTCCTCTCGACCTCGACCCCAGGGACCACGGCCAGACTCCCGACCAGAGTCTCGGCCGTAGCCTCGGTGGTCGTTTTGGTCGCCTGCCACCGAAATCTTTGAGGCTCCGTGTCCCGGAATCATGAATAACAAACAAAAGTGCCTTTGGCCCGCTCCGGACGCCGGGCTGGCAGATCCCTGCGGTCCTGGGCGACACGAGGTGAGGTGAAGAGATTTCTTGGATTCTGTGGATTCTTGTCTTGCCCTCGCCTCCTCCTCCTCACCGCGGCCTCCGCGGCTCCAGCGGCTGCGGCCATACCCGCGGTCTCCTTCGATTCATGCAATCGCACACGCAACACCTAACTCAGTTGGGCTAAGCACCCAGAACAAACTGATCCAAAGGAGGACAGCAAGTCGTCCCTGCATTCCTCGGCGGTCGCCCATCCAACCTTGCACGGATGTCGGCGACTATGAAAGCCGACGAAAACCGCCTCCTCAATGCCAGTCAATCATGGAATCACCACAAACGCTTGAACTGAAAATTCTGAATCTAGTTTCCTGGGTCGTGGCATCATCACGCATGCTTGCAAAAAAGACCAATAGTCTTGGCTAACATCATACATTGTTCCGGCTTTGCATCAGCTCATAATCGCTCTGGCGCTTGCAGTGCGATGCAACACTGAATGCTTGCTACCAACAGATGCAGCATTCTTCCGTACAGGTGCCGCGAGACTGCTCATGCCGGAAAGCCTCGCGGCTGGCGACGATGGGCCCGAGATGCACGCTGAAGTTTGAGCGAGGCAGCGGCGGTGTAGGCAAATGCAACAAGAAGCACGGAACTTGACAAAGCCACTTCAACTTCGAGGAAAAACTGCAACGCTTATCCTGCATGAAAGTTCTACTTGAACCTAGCTGGTGGCAAAGGCGTCGAGCGAGGGGCTCGTCGCTTG
This sequence comes from Symbiodinium sp. CCMP2592, assembly GCA_905221615.1. Taxonomy (NCBI): domain Eukaryota; class Dinophyceae; order Suessiales; family Symbiodiniaceae; genus Symbiodinium; species Symbiodinium sp. CCMP2592. Next base: position 144,754 of record CAJNDT010000525.1, read on the forward strand.
AGCATCGCAGCAGACCGCTTTGGATCCTGCATGGAATCACATCAAGGCATTGCTGTCTTCGGCGCAAGCTTGTAACGTTCATCTGACTGCAGTGGAGCTCGTTCTGCTTACCGGCATGCCTTCTCCCAGTATTGCAGAGTCCGGTACATGGTGGACAGTTCTTGAAGTATCCTGGTGCGCACTCCCAGCTTCTCAAAGTTTACTCAACTCGGTCCACTACTGCTAGGTCCTGACATGTTCTGTGACCCATCCATCTAAGAGGAAGTAGTCCAGAGCATGGGCGAAGAAGTGATTGCCCAGCTTGAAGATCTGACGAAAAGTGACTCGACTGCCAGGGAAACCGCAGCCGTGCAAATTAGAAAGCCTCGCGAGGCTAATGATGTGCAGACATGACCGAGACTTTCTCGATGCTTGATGTTGTGCGAGGAAGCCTCCCGCGCAGCGGCGAAAGACACACCGATGCAGGACGGCGACATTGGCCTGCAGCATTGCGTGCTATTCCTGGTCGAAAATGGCACCAAGGCTGGCTGAGGTGCTGACCGTTCTTCCCCTTGCCAGGATCACTGAGTTCCAACTGTGGCTAGCATTTTGAGTGTACGAGTCCCAACAATTTACAACAAGTCCAATCATGTTTGGCGCCGTGCACATCCGTACACCACTAGCAAACACTTCCTGCCTTCGGCTGTCAAGGGCTTGTGAAGCCCTCGCTGCTCCAAGAATGATGTGTTTGCTCTGCCTGGTCGCTCCAATCTCACTGTTGCAACCTCTGGCCGTCTTTCTTTTCTGCTCAGGACCCTGCGGATTCTTCGCTGGGTGTGTGCGTGCAGGAGCCTATCGAAGCAACGGATTGCAACCTTGACGAGTTTTTTCTGCGCAGGCCTTACAAAAACCGACCTTACCTGCAGCATCGCGGAATCCGTTTGGACATCTTTTTACACACACACACACACACTGGTGCTTCTCATTCACGAAACGACGACGCCAACCGAAGTCCTTGTAAGTCTAAGCCACTAAGTCTACGCCCGCTCCCATCATTGAACAGTTCACATGTTTGGACTCTGCATGCCTGAAGTGCACCGGAAGGTGGATCCTGTCGTCCGGCCCCAGGATAAGCCATTGCTCCTTCACAGCAAGAGAGTTGCATCTGAAATCGCCTCGACATGCATGCAAGCACACACGCACACACATACTCCTCTTGATGACTGCCTTCTGTCATGGCCTGGACATGTTACTTTGGGTTCAAGTTGCCCTGAGGCCGTGGAAGCAGATCGGCCACAGAGGGCCTCGTGCTCCTCCGCCATGATGTTGTCTTGGGCCTCATCATCTTCCAGATGGACGACCTGCGTGAGGACACGTTGCAAGATGCAAGGCGATTCCCGGCGAGGCCTCGGGGAAGATGTCGTCCCAGTGGATGGGTCCGGTACCGCCTTCTGGAGGGCGCTCCACCCGGTCTGCCGACACGCGAAAGCTGAGCTTGGTGCCCTGAGGCAGCGGGAAAAATCCAGCACGATCCATGTCAATTAACAATACGTCCTTTGTAGTTGCACTGATTGGACTACCAAGCACAGATGTTGGCGAACAGCAAGATTTCACTGACGGGTCGGACTGTCAGGAAAGCATCTGCAGCAGAACGACACTGATTACAGCCTGACCATGTGCTGCGCCTCGTCTGGAACGGTCTGCTCCTCCGCCTCTTGCTTGCGCTCACCACGCCAGACCTGGTACACTCTCGATTCGATGGTCTGCTCGATTGACATGAACAGGTCGTGAGGAACGAGTGCCTCTTCCCATGCATCCGGTCTTTCAGCACACGCCCTGGCGAACTTGAGACGGGTTGCGTACCTTGCGGTCATGCTCCAAACAACACCCCATCGGATACAGCAAGCTAGACAGCTAGTCAAGAGCTGCTTCCCTACCGTCGGTATATCGTGTCCCTGGAATTGGCGACCTTTTCAGTGTTGATTGCCTCAGCAACCATGTACGACCCAGCTGAAGCTGAACACGATCGTATATGAGACTCGAGTTTCTCCGTGACTTGACACCATATGCTGACGTCACCTTTTGACTTCAGCAGTATCAGACTCATTGCACAACCGACAACGGGACAACTCCTAACCGCCGAATGTCAAACTTGAGACCGTGCGGAACACGATGAATCGGGCTCGCATGTTCGACTCGGATAGCTCTTACGACTGCCATGTTTCAAGTCTTAGTCGTTCGACCGACCGGCACCCAGCAGAACAACTGGGCACATGTCCCGCGGCTTTGACTGCCATATTCTATATTGCAATTGACAGCTTGAACCCTTGAACAGCCTAGAAGCCTACTGACACACGACGAAGCCATTTTGAGTTTCGGTCCGTTCTGCAACATCTCAGGCCCTGGGTATATTGGACGAGACTCAAATCCAAGCCACGCTGCATGTTGCCAATGTCGCGCATGCACTCGGCCTTGAGCTCTGTGATGTTCTCGGGCTCTGAGCCCACAATCTCTCCACCACGCTCGCACATGACCAGAGCAGAGTGCAGCAAATACTCCTTATTGGGTTCGACGCAAAAGGCGTCGGGCTTTGGGTACTGTTCTGCAACTGACAGATGGGTACTCTCTGAACATGCTACACTTCTTTGCAGTGTCGGCTATGTGCCGCCACGAATCGGCAGTCCAGAACATGCCATCGTTGATGAAGAAGTCAGATAAGGCACAGCAGTTCCTGCGTGACAAGGAAGTAGTCCGTGCAGAAGCACACGCACACGCACACGGAAAGAGGACGTGTGCGAACCAGCTTGCTGCCTTGCCTGATCCAATCCTTTGCGTCGAAAGGGTCCCGCTCCGTGATTTCTCGGCTGCGTAAGCCAAGCGAGTTCGACTTCAGGGATGCACAGTCAGCAAACGAATCGGCAATCGGCACGATTGCTGGCCAAGCAAGCCTGTCATGAGACCCTGTACACAAATAAGAAGGCAAAACGTCAAGCAGTGTAATCATGGGTGAATCCAAAGAACACCCAAGGGCCAGATCGAGTGTTACAACGGCCAGACAGGCTAATGATGAACAATTTTGCGAGGGCGGTCTGCGATGTTGACAACAGGAAGAAAGCTGGTTCCATTGTGCAAAACATGAAGGTTTGAACTTGGCTCATGATAAGCAAGGACAATGCGTCCTCGAACACCACCATGAATAGAGTTGCTCATGCAACTCAGCTACCGGTGCTGGCACCGCTACCGCCCTGCCTTCCTTACTTACTAGTCAGTCAGGTCCATTCTACATGTCCCAGTTCGAGCAGGATGACGCAAACCTGTTACCTAGTGAATGCGCCCCTCCCACCTCGAGCTGGCGACTCATGGTCTCGGCGCAAAAGCGTGCTGAAAGGGCTGGCTTCTGCAGTGCCCCATAGGCCTGCGCCAAGTAAAACCTGGCAGATACACATGCACGCACAAACACACCAACAAACAAGTTCCCAGTGGTAGGCAGCACTCGTCTGCAAGCCAAGCGACATGGTCATCGTGTAGTTGTTCTCACAGCGTTCCTCGCAAACATCTCGTACGTGCTGCGGTCGCCTCATGTACATCACCTGTGCCCTGCGCAGGAAGTTCATTCCTTCCTGGGCGGATGACATATGACCGTCTAACATGACAAGGAGAGAATGAGACGAAAGAAAACTGAGCATTCCGGCTTTGTGGCCTCCACGATTACACCAGAGCATGCCCAGCTGATTGAAGACATCCTGACATGCAATGGCGGCGGAGATCTGGAATCCTCCTACTATTGTCAGTTGACTCGAGGTGATGCACATTACAGCATCCCAGTATGCGCAGAACAGGGCCTGGATGTAACAGAACGGCTCGGGTTCCAGTCGCAACGGCGATCGCAGGTAGCGCTCCAAGGATCGGATGAAGCACTTCTCAGCCTGTGGGACCTGTTGTGCAGGGGAGGTATGGGCCTCAACGGACGAGGTGACGACCAAGTCTGGCCCTGCCTCCTCGCAGAAGTAGCAGTTCTTCCCTAGGAACAGCAAGAGCCTCCAAGTCATTCTGTCTGCGAATCCAACCAAGATTTCTCTGCGCTCTGTGGATCTACACAACTCCGGCTCCAGCAAAGCTCACAGCATAGCTCATGCCGTTCATATTCTGGCCCGCTTCCTGGCCTGGCGACAACTTCACGTCCACGATCGGCAGTTTGGATGGAAGCTTCCTCCTCAACGAGATTTTCCACATTCTTGACCTTGGTTGCACAAGTAGCAAATCTTGAGGGTCGAGCCTCTCATATCCTTCGATTAGAGCACAAGGCTTGATCCTGATGGAGCCATGACAGCCATGACAAAAACAGGAAACATGCGGCACAGCATGGCCAGTGCGCGGAATACAACTTCGGAAATTTGTTCATGCTTGCAATCGGAGACCATTCAGTAAGCCGGGCTACTGCCATCTCCAGCATTTCCCGGGCAACATATTTGCTTTTGTAGGGATTGTCTTCGGGATCCTGCAATGCGGCTATGCCGCCTTCATCAACACCGACAAGTGCGCAACAAGAGCCAAGCCTGGGCAGTCCATAAGTCATCGTATTTCTTGAGCGTCTGATCCACATCATGCACCAGAAAAGTCCTCAGCTCGAAGTAATCAAAAAAACTTTCGCGATGTGGTTGAACGTAAGCTGATTGATGCAAGCTTGGTCGTGTTCAGCTATGTCTTCCAAATCGGAACCAAGCTTCTCCAACTTACTCATTCCGGCTGCTAGTGCTTCGGCTGCTTCTGAATGCCATGAGACCTCAAGCCCGGCAGCAGCACACGGTCAATGCTGAACAACAGCTAAAAAAACCGGCCGATGACGAAAGACAACTGCAGAGCCTCAGGGCCGAGTATGTCAATGTCATCATGAAAGCATCATGCTTCCATTCAGCATGTGTGGCTGCAAACGAATGTCACTAAGCTCATGTACATGTGCACAAGCACAACTTCGCGCGATCACCACAACACTGTGCAGCAATACATTGCCATGTGTAAATTAATCGTGATGAAACCTTCTTGTTGTTTGTCTCTGAGCCATAGATTTGTCCAGTACCGGATAAGACACGTCCAGCAAGTGTGAACAACAAAGATCTTGCCGGTAGGTGCTAGTGCTGACCAAACCACAAATGCACAGCCACAGAATTGCAAGGTTCGAGCGTGCTGGCGTGAATACTTTTGGCGTGGGCCCTACAAGAAGCCCAAACCGAGCCAACGCAGCCACCAGCAGAGTCGATGCCACAATACTCCATGGGGGCAGGTTAAAAGTGAGGTTAAGGCACATAAGTCTCACAGACAGAGAGCAACTGACACGAAGGTGCAGACAAAAGTCAACGCGGCAAGTGTGACATGTGACAGTTGCAGACAAAACTTGCAGTCTTATCGAGCGTGTGGTTTGTCATGTATGTTTTGTGCACAAATCCAGAAAGCCTTCAGCTCGCTCTACAGTTCAAAGGTCTTTGCGGACAACAATCGAATCTTCAGCAAATTGACGCCAAAGGTTTTTTTGGCGTGGGCGGGCCTCAAAGACAGCAGTTGCTGCACTCGGTCCCAGCAAGAACTACAATAAAGTGAATAAACCAAATGACGAAGACTAGCGAGAAGGGTGAGACAGGCTGCGACTAGCAGACTTAGCCGGCAGACGTCGTTCAGCCAAAAATCCGGCGCCCAGCAGACGCGACCGCTCAGATGCCCCGCTACCCAGTTCGCCTAGGTCGCGCAATGGCACGCATGTCGACGAGTTTCCATGAATATTGGGTCGCACGGAAACGGACGCCCTGCCATGGCCCAAGGCAGAGAGCCGAATATACCCCAGCCGCTTCCAAACAGAGTAGGTGTTGCGATGGCAAGCGAAAGCCATGATGGCAGACACATTGCCGATCCCGCAAGGAAGGTCAACGGCGCATGCTATCGCAGGTGCGCACCCACAAAAAACTCCCAAGCCCAGCTTCCCCAAAGTGGGCATCGAAAGGCCAGACAATTTCCGTGAGCAGTGCAACGCTAAGTTCAATTGCCCAGCTTACCAACAGAGGGTCTCGCAAGGGCAAAAGAGGAATGACAAAAACGGCAGAACACAATGACCAGTCCATAAAGTGGCAGGAATGCGATCCAAAGGCGAATCCCAATGCGCAACCACAATGAGGTCCCGTGCCCAGCTTCCCTCACTGTGGGTCTCGCAAGGGCGAACAAGTCTTCCCAAAGCGCTGGTGTCGCAATGTTAGAAATGGACAGCCATAGCAACAGGGAGAGTGTCTATCCCAAGGAAGGTCAATGGGGCAAGCCACTGGCAGGTTCGCACCCAAAAGAGTCCCTAGGCAGCTCCCCACATCGCAGGCCTCACAAGGGCAGCGCATGCTTCCATGAGCAGCTCTAGACCTCAAGCAGCTCTGCCAAGCCACCAACAGAGCAGACAGTGGTGTATGCCGAGGCATGAACCCGGTGCGCTCAACACCCGCTCCTGCCCAGCTTCCCACCAGTGTGGGTCTGGCATGAAGCAGGCACTGTGCACATTCCATCCATTTTTATTGCTGCTGCTCCTACTGCAGCAGCTACACTGCTGGAAAGCCAGCCTTGTTGGCCACGACAGTAGAACGCAGTCCCAGAAAACTACAACTAAACAAACACAAACACAAGAAAACGTGAAACGGGCCAAGACATGGCAATCTAGTCCACCGAAGCCACTCGAAGCAACGAGTAGAGTTGAAACTTGCTGCATTCTTACCAATCGCAGCGCTAACAGTTGCTTAGAGCATCTTGTTCTACATTCGTTCGATGTGACAGCTTAAGCCACAGAATATTGTTGCTGTCATTGTCCATGAATCTGCAGCAGCTCAATAAGCTGTACTGTTGGAAGGGAGTGGCTGCGTAAGCCAAAAGAAAAACGTTGATCACTTTTATTTGGAATTGAAAATTCAAAAAGAGAGTGAAGCGGGATCAAAAATGGACCTGGAATTTGGACCCGTTTTGAGGGCTCTTGAGAATTGGCACACTTCCAAAATTTCAAACAATCAAGTTGAAACTTGCTGCATTCTTACCAATCGCTCCGCAACAGTTGTTCTCAAGAAAATACCCCAAAAATGGGGCCGCCAAACAGCTCTGTTCTTGGAGTCGCAAGTTCTTCTATTTGAGGCACGCCCGCCTGACTGCTACACGATGAGGCGACTGGCACACAGGCGTCCAGCTTGGAAACAACAATCTTTCAGGATTAAGACTTCCGTCTGAAAATCGCAGTTCTGTTTATCTCCATGTGATGTTTTAGCAAAAAAAGCTGGCGGATTTTTTGAAATAAGTCAAAGCGATTTCTCCTCACCCACAACCACACCACACCACAGCAGACCCACGGGAGTGGATCTGCCCCACAATCACACCAGCAGATCCACGCAGGAAACCCCACGACATCACACCACCGGCAGAGTGGGGTAAGCAGCCGAAGCAGACCCACTTCCAAACCACACCACACCCACAACCACACCACACCACAGGAGGGGCAGGAAGAACCAGTGGGGGGAGGGGGGGTGCCTTGGCGGATGGCTACAACCTGCGCGCAACTCTGGCAGTTTGGCAACAGGTAGAGCTTCCCTCGGCGTGGAACATCCAGCTCCCAGGTGACGAGGCCTCCACCATCAAATGGTACTCCCGCTCGCTTTTTCTAGCGGTAGACATCAAATCGCACCAAACACATTCTGCTCTCCCTCATCCAGTTCTAGTTTAGGGGAATCAGCTCCAGGATGAGGGATGTGCTGAGGCGAGGGCATGCTCTTGTCCAGGCCGGTCGGTGGAACCCTTCGCGTATCTTGTCTGTCAAGGTCGGTCTGTCACTTCCCCAGCGAAGGACTTCATTCCAGGAGGCACTGTCCAGTTGGGCTTCCAAGCCGGTTCAGGGGCTTATTGCCCATGTTGGCCGAAAGATTTTCAAGCCCGGTGGGCTCTCCCCGCATGCCAACAGCAGCTGATTGGTGCTGGCAGTTCATTCTTGACGCAAGTGCAGGTCACCTGAAGGGCCGCCTTCACAGCGTTCCATTCCGGAAACACTCCACCCCATGTGGGAACCCCTCTCAACATGATGGGAACTCCGCCAGCCTGCACGGTAGCAACAATGGCATCGAGGCTGGGCCCCAGACCTTCAACGAAGGGGGGGCTTCAAGGGGGGCTTAAGGGGGGCTTGAAGAGGGGGCTTAAGGGTCCCCCCCTTAAGGGGGGCTTAAGGGGGGGGGGAAGGGAGCCGATACACCCCTTTAGGATTACTCCTGTGGGAGTGTATGACCAGTTTGAGTCCCGTGGGATCTAAGGCAACGCCCAGCACACGGACAGCGATTGTTTTGTTCTGCTACGCAGAGAGAGCTTGTTGTCAAGTCGGTAAAACCACTTGAGCCAGCGAGCAGCGGACATGTATACATGTGAGCATGCAGCCAAGCCATTGCTGTAAGTACCACCCCTTTAGAGGTTTAGGCAAACAAACAGACACTAATTTTCTTTTACTGAAAGCATGGCCGCGTGTTCACACATATACACTTGAAAGTGCTCACTGAACTCAAGACTAGCGGAGTATGGACTCATTGTAAAGGATGATATCTTAGATATTCCATAAGTTGCGAAAAGTTCACACTCACTCACTTTTGAGTCTGCAAACATAAGTCTTGTCATAGAGAGATCTTCTGTACACGATCAGGTCTGTGACTGCTACTTCTACTTCGAATTATGCAACGGCTCACTGGACTCTTGTTAGAGTGTTGGCCTTCTTTTCTTGCTGCTGCTGAGAGTTGTTCACCTCTGTGCCCGATCCAGGTTTGGATCATAAGATCTGCTGAGGGTGTTCGGATGTGACTCATCCGGTTCTGAATGGTCTTCCTCACTACTGGAGTGAATACCAAGGAATCGATTCTCAGCTCTGGTAAAAGCAGCATCTGGAATGCCATATCCGTGATCGGATGTTTCTGGCCCTGCCTTAGCTTTCGGCGCAGCTTGTGAGCTGGTTGCCTTGGGATAACTTTGAGGACATGCTGGCTGTTTAGCCTTTGCTTTTGCTTTTGCCTTTTGGCGGACTTGTCCATCGGAAGATGGCCAGGAGTGCTCTGACTCGTCTCCTGATGGAGATAAAGCATTAGCATGTCTGCTATCCCAATACTGGTGTGTTGACGGTCACGGTGGTCCGTCATCTTCCTCTTCCTCTTCTTCTAAGTCATCCTCAGAACTTGGGTCGTCGATGAGGCTCTCCAGGACATTCCGGAGATTGTTGTGTCTCCTCTCGATTTCGGGAGAGTTATGGAGCAGTTGATTGAAGATCGTCTTTGCATTTTGTAATGCAGTGACAAGAGTCTGTACTCTGGATAGAGTGTCAACATGCTTCTCAATGTGCTCTTTTCTTTCGTCTCTGTCCCTCTGGGTAGAGTTTCTGAACAAAAGAACGGTCTTTTCCAAGCAGCTAAGAGCCTGCGGTACGGTTCCATGCCATATGCACTCCTGACACATGACATGTGGAAAAAGTTCACGTGGTTACAAAACCTAGCCGGCAAATAGGGGCGTGTACATGTTGTCAAAAGTCTTCACCCCGCCTGAGCTGTAGCACTATGCAAAGCTCATCCGGCCTTTGTTCAAACAGTACACGATGCTTTAACCTTTGTGGTCCGCATCGGCGCAATATACACATGGACGATACTTCCGAATCTTCGAATGCACCGTACGAAGAACATGGCACCCTTCCTTGTGGTAGCAATTACCGTTCACGGAGCAGTAGTACGCAACTTCACTTGGGATGCCAGCGCTTGCACTCTCAGAACTACTTGCGGTAGACGGCTTCACAGCACTCTCAGTGGCACTCACACGTGTATGCGCAGCAGAAAACTTCACACTCGACTCAGGTCCACGGCGCTGCTGCATGATGATGTAAATGAGCAGCACGATCATCCACTGCTCAGCACTCATCTCAGGGATCATTGAGAATGCAACAAGCAATGCAGTAAGCATGCTCGATCCGATATCCGCCGTTGTGAGCTCGACCAACATGTTGAAGTCGCAGCCCTGATTCCGCAACCAGCTCAAGGCTCGATACAACAGCAGAAGCATACATCCGAAAGCTGCAATCCACATCGAAGTCACACGTGGCGTAAAGTGGCCACCACCATCATCCGCAGCTTCAACGCCATAAGGCATAGCCAAAAGAGTCATCATTGCAATCTGCTTTGCAAGCCTGTTTGCATTGCCCGAAAGGTGGGGCGTGCATCCATGCTCCTTCGCGTACTCGATGCGCACTCGCTTCACCTGAGCTTTGACAGATTCTCTCATCACCATTTCCTCGAACTCATCACTGCCGATTGGTCGAGCAGTGTCGCAGTCAGCAACACCATGCAGAAACAATGTGCACTTCAAGCGATTCGCTGCATGCATCTTAGTGGAAAGATCTCCGAGGTTATATGCCGAGGCGATAGCACTCACCGTAATGAGACCTTCACGAACAGCTTGTTGTAGCCATAACAAGCGACCTGCAACGTGTCTCGTCTTGTTCCCTACTCCCTGACGCAACGCCAATTGGCGGGCAGCAGAATTGTCCATCTTGAGGTGCAAACTGCAACTCTCTTGCGACATGAATGTAAAAACAGCTCGCAGGAACAGTCCTTCGCATGAAGACGATATCCCAGCATACCATTCTGCCTCTGCGGAAGATAAGGAAACTGTGCGATGCGTTCGGCATATGTGGTGAAAAACTCCACCGTTCACTGCAAAGCTCGCACAACCAAAGGACTTCCGGGTCACCTTGTTTCCGCTCCAGTCAGAGTCCGAGTAGATCTCCATGTAGTGCTCCTCGTCGTCTGCACGTGATTCATGAAACACTGAAGATCCTGGGCGCTTTGGTGCGATCAAAGTAGCATAGCTCGCGGTGTTCATCAAATACTTTGTGAGGCGAACCAGGCCACGCATAGCCAATGCCGTAGGCCCAGCCATAAATCCTGCAAGAAGTCTCACAGTGTAGCAAATGTCAATCCTGTCGTTGGACAAATACAATGCAACTCCAAGTGCGCTCCTGAACTTAGAACCATCAGCAGCAGAAAGGGCAGCTGTCTGATCATCGCGAATCAGCTCGGGAAGATATGGCGTGTTGTGACTTGATCCGTGCTTAACACCAAGGATGGAAGCCATGTGTCTGATGTAGGTTTCCGGTGTCTCTATGAGAATACCAGATTCCAAAATAGTGTGTTTGCGCTTTAGAAAAGAAAACGTGTCACCCAACTGGTAGGCAGTCTCGACAGAAATCTCGAACCGCGTCTTCAACGTAGGAATGTACGACTGTTTGAGCCATTCCAACGGTCCAAGCGTAAGTCCGTCATCAACATGCATAAGCATTGGTCCCTCAGGGACTCTCATGATCGCAGGGTTCTCAACGCACGACTCAAGAGGCATCTTTGACTTGAGAAAGTCGACATAATGGTTGAACCATCGCTGTGCTCCATCACGCTGACCAGGCACACATTTTAGGAACACGAACTTACCGGCTCCTATGTAGTCTTGGGGCAGTCCAGCCATCACCGGCTCCTCCTGTGGCACTTCCAAGTACGCATCCTTTACATCGATAGAGGCTATGGCGTAGGTAACACCGGGTCTAGTGATTCTCCATATCAGGAAGAGCAACGGTATGATCTTGACCACGTTCGTTGTGGTCGAAGGTGAAAACAATCCTTGCTTTTCTTCAAGCCAGCGGAACTCCCTGGCCACAAGTCTGGATCTTCTGAGAAAATGCGGTACCCCGCCACGGCGCTTGCGACGCCATGTTCGTACCATCTTAGTAGATAAACTCTTCATTGCTCGAACATTGTCTTGATCACAGACCGGCCGAAGAACCTCTTTCCTGATCAAGCGGCTCACTTCTACTTCATCTGCAATCCTGTCCAAGGCATACAACTCATCAGGAGTAAGAACTGGTTCATGGCCCATGTCCTTAAACCACAACGAATCTTCAAGTGGCTGCCCCGCCTCGCTCAAGGAAGCCGAGTCGGGTTCTGCATGCGCCGCATTGGCGCCCTCATCGTCCGACCATTGATCAGACATCTGAAGGAAGGTCTCAGGGTCCTCCCATTCTGCAAAGTCAGCATCATAGCCTTCATCGTTGAGATCATAACTGCGATCACCAAAAGTAACTGTACGAATTCTTGGCATCTTGGAAGCTCGTTCTTCCACTGCTGCCGTCTCGGCAGGCAACATAGCAGCATCAGGCTGCTCAGGCATTGGTTCGAGAACAGACTCAGGGGTTTGAGGTCCCAAAGGAATACTCAAAGAAGGATTCGGTACACCAGGTGCGGCATGTGGCAACACTGGTGCATCAGCAACTTTTGCACTCTCGGGCGGAGGCCGTGACAAGTGCAACTTAGCTCGCTTGCTCGGAACCTCAGCGGGCCCCGGCACATCTTGGCTCGATCCTGGTCCCACCGGCGTGGGAGGAAGCATGGCAGCAGGTGTGGCGGCACTAGAACCCAAGCCAACACTCTCGGGGGGCCTAACCCTAAAGGCACAGGAGTTGGCGGGTCCGAGGCGGCTTCATCTTGAGGACTTCCAGGAACTGGTAAGGCTTGAGGCTTTCTGTTCTTGGCTAGTGGCACCAGCCGCGTCTCATAGACGCCAGAACTGTAATCCCAAGGCTGTCCTGACAGGTTGTTGAACAGCTCTTGGTCCTGGCTCCACTCATGGCCAGTGCGGCGCACACTCCGGCATGTTCGGATGCCGGACCTGCTTGCAATGAGGTATTGATCATTGCTGCGCGTTTTGCCGACAAAGACGGCCTTCAGCCACCTGGCATTGCTCTTTCGCTTGGGCACAATCTGCCCGAAGACAGGTTCCCCGAAAGGCACGAGCTTTCCTTTGTAGGCCGTGGAGTAGCATCTTTCATAGGGCGTCAATCCGCCTTGGACGGCGAAGTGCTTCCTGATCCACGCCGCGTGGCTGAAACTCCATGCAAACAGAGGGTGCTTCACTGTGATCGAACAACCAGTTTTACGACGCACCACATCCAACAGTGTACAAGCCAGTCGTCTGACCAAGTCCACCGTGCGCTCCACAGCGCCATTGCTCTGATGATTCCCAATCGGAGGGTTCTTCTTCAGAGTCTTCAAGCCCAACCGGCTTCTAGCAACACAGATAGCATCCTGCAGCCGAATGGTCGTCGGCTCATTGTCACAGAAAATCTCAACTGTTGGATGCCCTAGGCTCTGCACGAAGGGCATCACCTCCACACCGAGGTATCTCGTAGCACTCTTCCCGGGGCACGGTATACATGCTGTGGAGGACGTTGCCTGATCATGGCAAACCAAGCAGCACAGCAGGCTTGTGCACAGCTTCGTTCTGGCTTTCGTCATAACCAGTGTACATGAAATCAAACGACACTCGGGGAATGTCCCTCGGAGCATCAACAGTTCGCTCACTTCGGTCCGGAAGCGCTCGCATTGCCATGCAACTGGGGCACCAAGCCGCATACGGCTCGTGGGTGAGCTCGTGTAGCAGCTGCTCAGCTCTCAAAGGCGGTGTCGGTATAGACTGCAAAAAAGGAGTTCGCGAGGCATTTGCAACTGCATCACGAGTCATATCAGCAGACAAAGAAAGCTGTTGCTTTTGCAAGTACCCCTTGATGCGCTCGTAGAGGCTGCGCTTGGTACCGGAATGTCGCAATCCAAGTCTGTCGCATGCACTCGCTAGAGGCAGCAATCGTACTTTGTGCAGTAAGCTCCACACCGTCCAGCACAATCTTGTCCTCGATGGCCGGTGGAGGAGGTAGCTGTTCTGGCTCCTCCATGTCAGGAAGAACTGCTGCCGCTTCGGGATCCTGCGGCACAACCTCATCTGCTTCAGCTCCACCCGGCTCTTGATCGAACAGGATATCACCTGCCCCGCCAGCGTCATCATCCTCATACAAGGCAGGCGGCTCAACCTGCATCTCAACAGAGGCAGATGCCTCATCTGAGCACTGGATGCCCACATCACTGAGCTGCTCAAGCTTCGGATGCAAAACCACAATCAGCTCTGCTTCTTCTCCTCCGGGAATTGGGCCCTCAATATCAGCAAGATCCGTCCACTTCACCAGCCAGTCTTCATCATCTGACCTGCGCATGATGGTTGTCCTGTAAGGCCAATCACTCACCACAACCAAAGAAGGATCAATCATGATAGAGGACTTTCCTCTCCAGATGATGTGGCCTGTGGACCCAATTTGCCAACCAAACTGCAGCGTTGCAGTAAACATAGCTCGCACATGACGTGGCGGCAGATCGAGGGCCACACTTGTGTTGTGCTTGTTCTCGGGCGTCGGCTGACTCACTCTGCGGATTGAAGCTTGCACCATAAGACTAAAGCCCAGAGGAACATCGGCACCAGAGCCGTCGTGATTCAGCCAAATCCTTGCCACGACATGGAAACCATTCTCTCTTAATCAATACATCTTTCCCTGATGGCCTGGGCCGCAGTTTGAGCTCTCGACAATGAAGTCAACAAGACGTTTCTCGCTCACTGCCATGTTGCGCCTTGTGCATCTTGAACTTGCAGGTTCCTGCGGAAACATGTTCCAAGCAGAGACGAAGCACCGAGGAAGGCACGAAATATCCGCGCCAGAATCGACTACAACGGTGTGCAGTAGCATCAGATGAATACTGCACTGCTCGAACAGCTGGCGGAGAGCTCGTTTGCAGAACCAATGCAGGCTGATCAGGCGCTCTGCACCAATCATCTCAGCAAACACTCGACGCACTGCAGTTGACATGGTTGAAGCTTGACTTGCAGCACTGCTAAAACTCGGAACTGTAGCGTTGCTGGGCTGAGGTGGAGCTTGCCATGCTGCACTTGCTGCTCACGACGATCCTGCCATTGTTGCCACCGTAGCCTTTGCCAGTGTAATTGTCGTAGCTGTATTGCTTGCCTTTGTCCTGCTTGCCTTTGTCTTGCTTGCCTTGGCCTTGCATGTCTTTGTTGTTGTTCCACGAGTCTCTCTATTGCTGTTGCTATCCTCCTTGCTGTGACCACTTTCCTTGCTTGCTACCTTGCAATTCTTGTCCCATTGCTTGCCTTGCCTTGCTTGCCTTTGTCGTTCTTGCCTTTGCCGTGCTTGCCTTTGCCATCTGGTTTTCCCTTCGCAAGCCTCCACCTCCATGGGCTGAACACCTCCAGCATCCTGTTTCAAGCCTTTGGCACTTTCTTGCAAACCGTAACTTGTTGCAAAGGTGTCTGGGGACCATCCAACGCAGCACAAGCTCTCTCAGATCATGGTAACTGCTATCGTCAGTGACGACTACATTTGCATGCTGGCGAAGCTGTCCTGACAAACAACCGAGCAGCGTAGCCATCTTATGATTCTCTGGCACACCTCCAGAAACCAATCGTTCATACTCCTCGAAAGCAGTCTCCAGTCGAACCAGCTGCTGAGATAGGCCCT
This sequence comes from Symbiodinium sp. CCMP2592, assembly GCA_905221615.1. Lineage (NCBI taxonomy): Eukaryota > Dinophyceae > Suessiales > Symbiodiniaceae > Symbiodinium > Symbiodinium sp. CCMP2592. The sequence continues at coordinate 160,157 of CAJNDT010000525.1, forward strand.
GCTTGGCATCGAATGCGGGTCATGCTGAAATTGTACGCAGCAAAGCAAGAACTCTGTTGCGAGACTAAGGCATAAGGGCTCGGGAAAGCAATCTCCAGGATTCACAGCCGTTTTGACCGACAACGGAGCTGAGGAGGCGGCGGCCTCGATCATAGAGCAATCCGTCAGCACACCGTATAGCAGTCTGTTTGATCAGACACATCCTTGACCAACTCCATGCTGGCCACAAAGAGTAATCCTCTTCTCGAGAGCAGGGTTGAAGCTCTCCGGCTTCGGAATTAATTTTCGAAGGTCGCCCAGCCCAAAAGGTCGGACCCCGACCATACCTGAAGAAGGGGCTGCTGCACTCGCCGCCTATGTGGCTTCCAACATGCGCTGCATTCACATGTGAAGGTCCGAGCTGGCCAGGTCCCCTGAAGCTGCAGGAGATGCCGCTACGGGGCTGAAGGGATTCGCTGGATGCTTTGGTCCAGCACTGGTAGCTCCTCGTCGGAGTCTGTCTCTATCGCTGCCATTGTTCAAAGTAAAAATTGGTATTGGGCTCAATCAAGGTCAATCTCCACGGGGCAAGTCGCACTTCCCAGCTTCTTGCGAAACTTTCTGCGACTCTGGGGCTCCAAATCGATGGAGTTCTCGAGGGGCTTCTGCAAACTTGCAAATTGCATTGTCTCATCAAATAATTGTAGATCTCTCTCGAAATTGGCTTCCTCTTCAGTTGCGAAAACAAACTGCTCCACCACAGAATTAGGCACTGCAAACTCGGCCGCGTCCTCTGACAAGAAGTAACAAAGCGGTGCACGTCCAGGATATTATGCAGAGTATCCAAACGATTCTGGAAAACTTTCTGTACACCCGCAAGGATGTCACTCCAGCCTTGTCCAGTACGGCCGACTGGCCGAGGTCTCTGCAAAAGCTTACAGTTGCCGCACTTGCAGAGTCCCTGCTCATGGGCCTTGATGGCCTTGCGCTGAATGCGCTTGTTCATGCCACCTCGTCTTGTGCGACCTTTTGGTCTAGCCGAGGGTGCAGAAGCCGATCCTTGAGAGGATGTCTTGGCTTTTGGCGGCGGATGTTTCGGAGGAGGTGAGATGCAGGCTGCCTTGGAAGGCATTGGTGGCATTGCCGAAGAGGTTGATGGTTTCGCACTTGGTAGTGCCGCTTGACCTCGGGCCTTAGCTGTTGAGCTCTTTGAGAACGTGGTGTGTGTCACACCCAGGGCTTCATTGGCCATTTGTGCATGAAGAGCATCTTCAAACAAACTCCTCATTTGAGGAATATTGCTCGAGTTTTTCATAGGCCTGGAGGCGATCAATGTCTCTTTCGGTGCCACGTGGTCGTGTATCACCTCTGTTGAAGATATCGTTTCTCCGAATCTCCGCCGTTGTCACGGCATGGAAGCATGTTTTGCAGAGAATCTTTCGCGACTTATCTCTCGCTTGTCTGAGCTGATAGCATTCGCTGGAGAGATGATAGCACTGGCTACTCGCAGTATGCCAGATTGGTCGCAGTTCTGTTGATTCTCCTGTGTTAACCCTGTTGGGTCCTGTCAGGTCTCTCGACTCACGCTCGTCCTCGGGTTCGAGGAAAGGAGCACCTTGTTTGGCTGCTGCCTTCGACTTCGGTGGGTGCTCCATACACTGAACTGGAGCTCTCGTCAACTGCTTCCACATCCACCGGAGCCCCATCAGCAAGAGGAAAACATTCCATGCAATGCTGAAGAAGGAAAACTCATCACTTGATAGTGAATCTGGCAGCGAGGAATGATCGGTTTCCGTTGGCTCTGCATTTGCTCACCCACGTTTGGGGTGTCCGAACCATCCAGGCAGTCCAGCTGCGGTTGCAGCAGTTTTGACTGCTTTTGCACTTGGTGCTGATGGTGGACGTGAAGATTTTCTTCTCCTCCTGCCTGAGGATTCATCTTCTTCTTCCTCTGCTCGTTGCGCATCCATCAGGTTTGATGTCTCGCGCTCGTGCTCCTCAATGTCACTCTGAGTTGGTGACTTCTCTTCATCGACTTCGTTAAGCTCGTCCAAGGACATATTGAGCTTTTCGACCACATTTGGCCTTTGATTCCTGGACCTTGATCTTGGTAGATCATGTTGGTCGGATGAAGAGGATGCCCGCTCCCTTCCTGGTGGAGGATTCGGAGGCTCATTTGGACGTTCGGGTTGTGGCCTCTCCCACCACCTGTTGTACGACTGAGTACGACCTGATGGTCGTGATTTATCCCACCAGTAGTTACCGGAAGAATATGTGAAATGCTCTTGCGACTGCCGATATTCGGCTAGCCGTTGATTCGCTTTTTAGCGATTTTCTCCACTTGCTCATTTGACCTGCTGTGCTTTCCTTTGGTGCTCATAGGCCCTAAGGCTGGATTGTGAACCCTAGTGGGCTATGCCAATCTTCCTGGAGGCACTCAGCAGGTAAGACACATGAGCACATAGACTGTTTACCCTGTGGGGTAAGTTGACAGTCTGCACACACGATATTTCCACATTGATAGCAGAAATAACCTGTTGTTTGATTGCACAGGTGACAGCGTGTGACTTCCGGCCGCGGAAGTAATCTTATTTTCTGATTGAGGCTCATGGTAGTCTTCCGGACTCCTACGACTCTCTCCTTTTTAGGAGGTTCAGAGGAGGATGTAGCACTATCCTTAGGCTGATCCCACTCTTCGTCGTCTGGGGCCTCGGAGTCTTTGATCATGAGAGGCTTTTGCCTCTTTCGATTCCATCGGCAGACGTGGATCCTTTCTTTTACCTCCTCTTTCATAGCCTGGTTCAGCTTTGATTGAGCATAAACGTGCTTCTGGTTTTCCTTGAGCCTAGCGTTGATACGCTCTCGCTCCTCGAGGAGATCTTTCGTCGTCTGCCGGTTCCTCGTAATCGAGGTTCAGTTTACTCCGATTGACTCGGTAGTGACCACCAGTTTCGGGATCGAAAATAACCACGAACTTGTCCTTCTCCTTTTTAAGAGTTTTAGGTTTTGGTGGTTCTTCATCTGAGCTTGGAATGTACTCGGCTTCTGACATGAGAGAGTCAAGAGTGACCTTGCTCATTCCTTCTGCGAGTTCCTCAGATGGTGTCTTCTTCTTGCTCTTCTTGGAAGACCTTGCAGGCTCCGAAGAAACAGGTATCCCAGGTGATGCCGGATTGACATCTACCTTGAGTTCCGAAGAGGACGAGGATGAATTCGACTTTTCTGAATCTGATTCATCCTCAGAGCCATCGTCATCATCCTGGTTAGGATCTGGTTCTTCGGGCTCTGTCTTTGTCTCTCCGGAAGATGATTCTTCCTTAGGAGGAACGACATTTTCAGTGGTATCCTGGATAGGATCTGGCGGTTTGTGAGAAGTTGTTGTCGTGAGAACCTCTGCAGCGCTTGAAGAACCGTCTGCGTTCCAGAGCTTGCCCATGAGGCTGTCTGGATTCTGATCGGCTTCAACCTTTCTCGCAAGTTGCGATCTGGGATGTACTCCTACTGATGCAGAAGCTTCCTCTACTGTGGTCTCCGTTTTCGGAGGTACCTCACTTGCAGAAAAAGGATGCTCCGTGTTCGGAGTTCTGAAGTCTTGAGACTGTGGAAGGGAGAATGACTTCTTGTAAGAAGATCTTGCCTTCGGAGGCTCAGACGGTTGACGCTTCTTTGCCATTTTTAGCAATTGTTCTTCAAGAGTTTTCTCATGATTCTCACACCACTTCTTTGACACGTGTGCCAATGAGGGCATTTCTTCGTTGCAGTGGTCGGTCCACCAGGCTCGAACCCTTTTGAGTTCATCATATTGTTCAGACACCCAGAGTTGTTCTGTTGGTGCGAACATGGCGCTGATGGTGTGGACTTACACTTCTGGAGTGGCAAACATTCCGCCTTTTGAACGCCACAAGTTTGTCACAGCGTTGGCCACGTTTGTGGCATCGTACACAAGCAGCAGTGGCTTGTTACGTTTTAGTCCTATGGCGGTCGGACTGTCGAGGTTCAGTATGGCGAACTGAACTGTGTCCCTGTTGGAACGTCTGTTCTCCGTCACAAGAGCTTGATAGCTCTGTGATGTGACCACTTGCTTCAAAAGATGAGGGAACGAGACTATGCCTCAGGATTGGCACGAGGGCCTCGAGGTCGGTGGCATGCATGATGTAACACCGTTCGTCCTGTTGGACGTAATCCCTCATTCCCGTTGGCCTTGATGCGTTCGTGGACTGCCGTTGTTCGTTAGAGTCCAAAAGCAGAGTCGACTACATTTCTAACAGAAATGAGGCCGCCTCTACCTTGACTCTTTTCGAGTGATGCGGCAGCCCAAACGCTTCAGCCAAACCAAACTGGATCCACGCCGTGCAACTGCCAGATATCTGAGCCAGACAATTCCGTGGGCTCGACCACTGACCAAAACGAAATCTCATCCAGCTTGACATCTCGCTGCACCCTTCAACCACGATGGCGTTGTTCATCTGGTTGATGATCGGCACGAAGTGCTGGTTGAAGGTCTTGAAAAGCGTTCGGATTGCGAGATGATCCACACTCGTCCATCAGACCACTGACTAGCCATAGTCGGTACGCCGTACGAGCCATAGCCACTGAAATCTTAAAGTAAAATACTCTGACGAGCATAGATTTTGCAGATTTGCAGGTTCGAGACAAAATGAGAACTGCCGCTTTAAATGCAGTTGATTTTCAATCCTATAATGGTGCCCCTGTGTCTCGCCAAGGTCAGGAACACTTTCTGTTTTCTCCTTTGTGAGTTTTAGAGAACCTTAGGTGTAGTTGTGAACGGTAGGAGTAGGGAAAAGTTGTCTGTCTGTCGGTCGCTGCGCTCACGCTTCCTGTCTCACCTTGCGGTGAAAGTGATCATTACCAGAAGCGTGTCCAACCGGAGTTTTCCTCACGAGTTTTCACGAAGAACGGTGTTTCCCTGAAGCATGATGAACATCAGAGTGTTTTCAGTTTGTTTGCTGTGAGAACGGACTTCTAGACGAAGTCCGGGGAGCACCTGGGCCATAGAACAGAGTTACCAGTGCAGAGAAGCCGTTAGGAGTCCTTAGGACTTACCGCGGAAGTGAGTGTGCTGAAGTCTCTGTCTGCGCCCCGTTTCACTTTGGCTCAAGACTTGCACTGCGTGACAAGCGCGTGGTGAACAGTTGGTTGCGAGGAAAGGTGTAAAAGTGCTGTTAGCTTTACTGCTGTGGCCTTGTGTGGCGTAGTCAGTCAGTCGGCTTGCACCTCCTTTTACTAAACCTAGAAGTGTGCCTCAAGGCGCGTTTGGGTTTTAACGTGGTAGCGGAGCTCAAGGTTGCTCCTCAGAGCCATGGACCCACGAGCCGAGCCTAGCCGCGACCGTTCCCCAAGAGGACGGAGTTCAGGGCGAAGTGCTAGTCGTGCCAGTGGAGTTTCTTCTGGCTTTCCCTCAACCCCTCGAGAGTTGAGTGCACCTGGCTCGCGGACTCGTGGAAGGTCCCTCCCTGCTCGGAACAGTCCGACAGCACACCGGCCTGTGAGTAGACCCAGACCTCTTGTGAGTGCAGGTCAAGTGCCTCAGGTGCCTTTTCCACAGGTGCCTCAACAGGTTCCTTTGCAGCAGGGTTTTCAGCAGCAGCAGCAGCCTCAGTTTGGAACGCAACCGACTTTCCCTCACGGAGGAGGGAATCCGCAGCAGGCATCTGTGCCTAGTCCAGAAGACAACACTGTCAACCTTTTCAGGCAGATGTTGCAAGCCCAGGATGAACAGATCCGAGCTCAGCAGGGCCAGATTTCGCAGCTCACCGAGATGGTGAAGACGCTCGCCGTTGCGAGTGCAAACGCTGCAAGTTCGGCCGCAAGTGCAGCTCCTGTTGCTGCAAGTTCGTCCCAAGGGACGCCCGCTGAAGCTCTTGGAAGCCTGGGTGCCATCAGAGTTGGATCTGATGGTGTTGTGAATATGGATGTGGACACAGGCTTGCGCAGCAACAGGGCGGAGAACTACATTCCGTCCCTGCCAAAGTTGGCAGCAGACAAGATGAGATCGCGCCATGAGGAAATCTCCACATGGACCGCTTACCGTGAAGAACTGACCTCCTGGCTGTGTCTTTTAGATGACCGCTACGCGGAGGAACTGCAAGAGGCTGTGGAGAGCGGTGTTCAGGTTCAACAGATCAGCCTCGCAAAGGGGAAGGCCGCTCGTTCCACTAAGCTGTGGTACCTCTTGAAGCAGGCTCTCGCTGGTTTTCAGCGAGGAGTTGACATAGCCAAGCTTGTCGAGTTGAGTCAAGGCGGTGCCGCTGCAGGGTACGACCTCTGGCGTGAGTTGAACAAGGAACTGTCTGTTAGGTCTCGTGTTGAGGGACAGGCGCTCAGAGAGCAGGCTCTCTTGATCGCGCCACCAAAGCACTTGAGAGACGGCCATTGGATATTTTTCGCCATATGATTTCTGATTTTGCTCGCTACCGCACGCTCGTTGCCAGCAAGTACCCAGACCTTGAACTGCAGCAGGCTGATGTTATCAGCTGCATCTTGAAACACCTTCATGATGATTGCAAGAAGTACCTTTTGTTGCATGGGTCTTTGACAACCTTGGAGCAGCTTGAGCGCGGTTTGGTTTTCTATGATGAGCAGCTTCGTGTTTTGAACTTTCACAAGGAAGCCTCGAACGCCAAGGGCTTTGCAGCTTTTGGTGCTGATCGTTCTGAGAAGGGTGAGCCCAAGGGTGGCGAGCCCAAAGGAAAAGGTCACGGGAAGGACCAAGGCAAGCATGGTGATAAAGGCAAAGGCAAGGACAAAGGAGGAAAGGGAAAGGACAAAGGCAAGGGTGGCAAGAAGGGCGGAAGGGCCCGATCTTCGACGCCGGCTCCTGGGAAGAAGAAGCCGGGCACCTGCAATTACTGCCACAAGCCGGGCCATTGGGCCAACGAGTGCAGGAAGAGGATTGCCGATGAGAAGGCTGCTGCGACAGCAGCGGCGGCAACAGAGAGTGCTGCTCCCAAGGTGGCCCCTCCTGCACCTCCCTCGACTGCTGCGCCAGCTCCCACTGCTCCAAAGGGTGCCGGGAAGATTGGCAAAGCGGCCCTCCTTATGTCGTCATTGTTGCCCGCGGCAGGGCAGATTTCTGAAGCAATGCCTGAGAGGGGACAGTTTTTCACCATGACTGCCTTGATTTTCATGTTTTTCATGTTTTGCATGGTAGGATGCTTGATTTGTCGGTTGGTTGCATGCTTGAGTAGCCCACGGCAGTCATGTTTCACGTATGCTTGCGTAGCCGTAGCAGTGGTTGCTTTGAGCCTTGCTTCCGCGCCGCAGCCTCAGCTTCGGGATCGGTCTTCAGAGTGCCTCGCTTTTCCAACTTTGGCACTTCCTGCAGTCACTAGGGACGACCCCTCGTATCTCCTGATTGATAGCGGTGGGAGTGTTCACCTTGTTTCGCAAGACATGCTTGGAGTGACTGCGAAGCTGATCCGTGAGCTTGAGGTTGAGCCTCTCTTTGTAAGTGTCGCAAACGACCAGACTATGGAGATAACTAGGTATGGGTTGCTAGAGCTTTGGTTCCCTTGTTTCGAAGCGGGGCCCTCTGGAACCCAAGCTTACAGAGAGATTCGAGTGCAGCTGGAAGCGTATATTGCCCCCAATTCGATAAGCATCCTTAGCTCAGGCATCTTGCAGTCTTTAGGCTTTAGGATCTTTCATTATGACTATGATCCTCAGTTACATGTTGCCTATCCTCCGGGTGGTCTGCGCTTTGAGACAGAATTGTATGCCAACACGTCGTGGCTGAAAGCTTGTACCTACGTTGAGCCTGATTCTACTGATGGTTCCGTGCAGTCGGTTGAGAAGGGAAGCGTGAGTTCTGTTGTCCCGTCTCACCCTGTAGGTGTAGGAGTAGGGCTTGAAACCGTAGGAGCGCGTGTTGGTCGGTCGGTCGCTTCGTCTCACCTAGCCCACTCTTGCTCTGAAGGCCCAGTAGAACCTGTAAGGGACGATGGCTGGGTCCGACCACGAGATGGACCTCGAGATGGAGGACTCTGTGTTCCGGGTGATAAACCTGCCCCCGGAGGGCACCGAGCTTTCGGATGCAGTTCGGGCTCCCAGCCCGACGACGTCAGTGGAATTATCTCCGAGAGTTTCGGAGAGCGCTGTTCCAGAAGCCCCGGCATCTCCAACGAGCTTCGCTGCGAGCCTCTTTGCGGAGTTCCAGAACTCACCGGTGACGCCTCCGGAGGAGATCGCCATCCCGGGCGCAGGAGTGGAGCCAGAGGGCCGCCAAAGCTTCGCTGGCTCGTCAGGACAGCCCAGACTCTCCAGTGGAGCAGGGCACCTACGCATGGCGAGGGAGAGTGGCTCCAATTAAGCCCCCGGCTCCAATGCCGACTTCTTCGAGTGCTCCCCTGGCGGTGGAGAGCATCCGGGATCAGGTTGCTTCGGAGAGCGACGACGAGAACTGGGGGAATTGGAAGCCGACCGAGGGCTCCCAAACTATGGCCGCCAGCTCGCACGAGGACGTGATGGTGGACAGAATAAGCCAACTGGTGGGCTTTGGGGAGAAGGCCTCTGCGAGGCGACAGAAGCTGGTGGCCACGGCGCGTGGGATGCAGCAGCCAATTACGCCTCCCAAGACAACCACCAGCGCTCCAGTGACACCTCCGAAGGCAATGCCAGCCTCTACTCCAAAGACTCCGCCAAAGAGTCCGCCAAAGAGTCCGCCAAAGGCCGCGCCAGCGCCGCCCAACATCTGGACAGCACCACCCCCACCCAGGGCCGCTCCGAAGGCTGCCGCTCCAAAGGTTCCAAAAGCAGCGGTTCCAAAGCCGCCGAAGGGTCCGAAAGCAGCGATTCCAAAGCCGCCGAAGGGCACGACTACAACAACGCCGGCTCCTTTGACAACGCCGGCCCCTGTGGCAACGCCGGCCCCTGTGGCAACGCCGGCTCCTGTGGCAACGCCGGCTCCTGTGACATCGCCGGCCCCTGTGGCAAAGCCGGTGGCAACAACAACACCTCCGGTGGCGACGGTGGATCCTGTGGTGCCGACGAGGCATATGCCCTTCTCGGCCATGGAAGGTGCCCGGATGGGGTTCTTGGGCCAGAGAGAAGTGACGGACTTTGCACAGGCCGCGCAAGCAAAGGCCGCTTCGACAAGGATGCCGAGCCCTCCTCCGGCGCCCAAGGTGGAGAACACTCCTCCGCCGCCGTTGGTGCCTATGCAGGCGCCCGTGATGGACATGCGGTACCACCCTTGTCCGCCGCCAATTCAGGTGTGGGCCAGGCCTACTTCGACACCGAGACCTACCTCTGTGCCGGTTCCGGCGGCACGACCAAGCTCGGCACCTACTACGATGCCGACGGCACGGCCAAGCTCGGCTCCTACTACAGTACCCTTGCCAACGGCGGTGCCATTGCCGAAGAGGGTGCTGCTACCGGTGTCAAAAGGGGCACCCAAGGGTGTGCCGAAACCCCGGGCGGTGGTGGGCGTTCACTACACCATCGAGATGCCCACGCCAGAGGAACGATTTGTGCCTCCTCCGGCACACCTCACAGCGAAGCCTGCGCCAATGGTGCCGGTTATCGACCTGGAGGAGTTCGAGACGATCTCCTCAGACGAGGATCTTTGATTGACTGCCGTCAGGTCTCTTCCGAGCCGCCCGCGAAAAGAACTGCTCGAAAGGTGGTTTCGCAGAGCGTTGCAGTAGGAGAGTTTGTGCATGTAGGTTGCCCAGCATGTTTGCAGGTAGGTTGCCCAGCATGTTTGCAGGTAGGTGGCCCAGCATGTTTGCAGGTAGGTCGTGCAGCTTGTGTTCCTTTAGGTAACTTTAGGTCTTGCAGCTTGCGTGCCAGTAGGTACCTCAGCGTGCATGTCGGTCGGTCGCCCAGGTGATGTGGGTGGTGGCGTTGGTGTTGCAGAGCTAGATCAGCTTTTTGGTGATGATGGTGATGACCATGACGACGAGTTAGAGATAACAGCTCCTCAGAACACCAGGCCCCCTGTAGACCCCGAAGAAGCTCTCCCCGAGAACCTCGGTGCTGAAGCTAGATTGCGCCACCAACGTCAGGGGCACATCCCCTATTGGGGTGGCTGTCCTAGCTGTGTAAGATCTAAAGGGCTCTCACCCGCCCGAACACGCAAAAGTGTCGACCCACTTGAGGTGCAGATGGATCAATACTGGTATCGAGGCATCCGTTTGATCGCTGTGGTACACGTACCGACGTATTGTGTAGGCACAGCTGCTACCTATGCAGGAGATTACCGAAAAGTCACCGTGGGGAAGCTAGTCAAATTCCTCAAATCATTCGGTCTCAAAGAAGTTCATGTTGTACATGACGGGGAACCGCTTTTAGCAGCCATAGCAGCCGAGGTTGTTGAGGTTACAGGTGGGAGTTCGGTTTCTACCAAAACCTCTCCTAGCAGGCACGCCCCGGTAGCTGAGAGAGCAATCCGCACGCTTAAAGAAACCGCTTTGGCCAACGAGCTTCACGCCAAGGGCGTGAGTGGCTTGAAATTGTTGGCAAATGAGGAAGCGATGGAATTGCTTCACAGCCATGCGGCTGCTTCACACAACCGGTTCGGAACGTCACAGGGTCAACTGTTGAGTCCTTTGCAGCGAGCTTTGGGTGAGAGTCACACGCCTCACTTGTTGTTTCCTTTTGCTTGCATCATGTACATTCAGCCCCCAGAGCACCTTGCGTCACAAGTTGATGGTCGATACGACATTGGTGCCTATCTCGGCCCTGTGATTGGTGGGCAAGGGCATCACTGCATGATCAGACTCTCGAATGGGTCTATGAAAAGATGCGTCGCTCGGGCTCTCAAGATGGCCTACCCAGTGACATTTTCATCGAACTTGTTACCCACTATCGCCGAGGCTAATCCTGATGAGCCTGATTATGAAAGCCTTCCGGGGGTAGCCCTACCGAGGAAAGCAATCCCGTTGCCGCAACCGGCGCCTGAATGGCTTGAAAACAACAAAACGGCACGTTGTCCGGGATGCTTAGGTAGATCACGCTTCCACTCTAGGCGTTGCAAAGTTCGCTTTCGTGATTACATCAGGGATACGCTCGGTGATCTTGACAATCCGGAACAGCAACAAGCCCCTGACAAGCCTCAAGTAAAAATCAACCCGAATCCTGAAGTCGTGGAGTTTGAACAAGAGAGCTTGGATTACGAGCCCAGCCTTCCTGGGTCTCCTGTTCCTGAGGATCTGCAGCACTTGGTGCCTGAACCCTCACAGGCAGGCCAAGACCTTGAGCTCCCTCAGGAGTATCTCCCTGGAGGAGACGTTGAAATGGATCAGGTTGATATGGATGACTACACCGTGCCCATGGATGTAGCTCAGGTCCCGGATGTTCTTGACAGTACGAGCATGCCTCAGTTCATGTTCTCAGTGATTCCGGACCAGAAGCATCACCTGAGTCCTGTTGATTACGGTGAGGTTGGCTTGTTTGCTGCACAGCTCAAGAGAAAAGCGCCCGCTCAGCACAGTAATCCCGATGAGGGGGTGACCATGCCTTTCGGCGATCGGGAGGTGTGGGTCATCAAGCCCACTTCTGTGGTTGATGATGTTAGTGGCTTGCCTTTGGATCCTGAGAAGACGTGGGTTGGAATGCAGAAAGAGGTGTCTGCCATGCACAACTTGGGTGTCGGCAACGCACGCACCTATGATGAAATTAAAACCCACTGCCAGGAAACAGGTGCCAAGATCATTAAGTCGCGTTTTGTCTTCACTGACAAGGTTGATGTTGACGACCAGCACATTGTGCGTGCTCGCCTTGTTGCAAAAGACTTTGCTTTCAATCAACCATCCGCGCTTGACTTGGGCATTGCGAGCCAGACTGCTTCTGTGGAGGCCTTCAAGGCTTTCATCTGCCGTGTTGTCCAGGATACGCTTGTCCTCTGGGGACTTGATGTTTCGACTGCCTTCTTGTATGCCAAGTTGGTTCTTGATACCGTGCTTGAGTTGCCGGGATGTTTTCAGAACCTTGACGGCTCTAAGGTTTATGTCATCCTGGAGAAGGCCATATATGGCTTGAGATCGGCAGGCCTTTCATGGCAGAAGCACCTTGCTGGACTTCTTGCTGAGTTGGGGTTGTTTCCTTCGCTTATAGAACCTACGTTGTACAAAGGGTATTGGGGAGACATCCTTGTGCTTTGTCTTGTGTACGTCGACGACATCTTGCTAGCCACAAGAACCAAAGAGGCAAACCAACAGCTTCTAGACTTTCTCATGGGCCGTCTTAAGGTCAAGCTGACCGGACGCTTGGATGAGGACGGCAGGATTGGATTCCTAGGTCGTGAGATAATCAAGCGTGGCCATGAGATCTTGTTGGCTGTGAAGAAAGAATACGTCGATTCGATCTTTGAGGCTTTTGGTTGGAACCAAGAGAGCCGCAGGAAGATGAAGCCCTGCACCGCTCCACCAGACCTCCGATCGATCCTTGACAAGGAAGACCCCGAGAAGCCCTCCGAAGAGCTATCCCCTGAAGCCGCGAGCCGTTTTAGGAGCACCCTAGGGAAACTAGGATGGCTTGTGCAAACCAGGGGAGATTTGTGTTATTTTCACTCCATGTTGTCTAGAGGTCAAGCTTGTCCGCGCGCTGTGCATGAGGATTGTATGCGTAAAGTGCTCCGTTGGCTGTTGGAGGTTCCCGACCTTGTTCAGGTCTTTCAAAAGGAATCCAAAGCCCAACCGGGAGCTGCAACCCTTGTTGGATTCAGCGACGCTAATTGGGCCTCTGAGCGCTCTACTGGACGAAAGAGCACCAGCGGAGGAGTGATTTACCTGAATGGGAACTGTATCAAGACTTACTCGAGGCTCCAGCCTATTGTAGCACTCTCCAGTGCGGAGTCTGAGCTTTTCGCTATGGTTGAGATGGCGCGCGAGCTTGTAGGATTGGGGCAGCTTTTGGGCCACCTTTTCGAGAGCGTCGCGCAGCCCCTATACCTGCCTACGGATAGCTCTTCCGCTCGCCAGGTCAGTATGATGTCCGGCTTCCTGAGGAGGATGCGTCATGTGGACCTCCGTCTTTGCGCCAGGTTCTTTGGATGTGTGTATGGAAAGAGTTTCAACAGCGCCTCCAGCCTGCTCGCCTCACCGCCGAGATCCAAAGCACCATGACCAAGCTGGGCTATCTCAAAGACGGCCGGTGGATGTTCTTGAAATGGGCACCCGAGGAGAATCGGCTCATCCCAGACACGACTCGCGAGGGCCTCACCCTAACCGATGCACTAGAGTTAATCAACAGCATCGTGAGGCTTTCGGAAGATGTGACCATCTTGACGAAGTTTGCACCGACCAGACCCCTCGCAGCGGAACTCAGAGGACCATCGCTGACGTTCTTGGCGTCCGTCGCCAACCGAACGAACCCATCGGACCAATTGTTCGCAAGCCTCACCTCGCTGTGCGGGAACGGCTGTTGTCAAGTTGTGGGGATGGCGATCAAACCGGAGAAACTCACCAGATCGTCTCTTGCACAGCAACTCCTGAAGCATCTGCCGGCGATGAGCTCCACAGAGAACGAGTGAGTCGAGGATCTGAGCCCCCTCCGGAGGCGGCCTCGTCCAGTAAGCATCCTATATCAGCTGTTCACGTTGCTAGGCCCCCCAATCCCTCTCCTGACACACGCCGCATCGTGCAGGTGACATGTGACCATATCCTCAAGGCCAGATTGCAGAACAGGTCCAATGTTTGCTACTCCAACGCCACTGCGATGAGCTTGCTTTGGACCTCCAGGTTTTGCGAACAAGATCTGATACCTCGTGCACTGCTGTCATCGCTCGAGGCCTTGCTTCAGAAACACAAACCATTTCAGCTGTGGGATGTACTACCGTACAAGCAACTACTTCGCAATTGGCCTAGGCCAGGACAGCAGCATTGCGCTGCTGAATTCCTCAAACACTACCAGGCCAATTCAGAAATGAGCGGACTCTATGGGGTCTGGCAAGCCAGAACGGATTCTGGCGAGGTGCGCTTTGTGGGAGACACCTGTCCTTTGCCTATGGCTGTGCCCCTAGCTGCAGGCGACACCATCCAAACCATCATTGACCGCTGGACTGCGCAAACCGAGGTACATGCGCTATGGTGCTCGCCTGCCTGCATTGCGTTGCAACTCTCGAGGTATGATGTTGGTAAGGTCCTCACCCCCATTGCCCTAGGCCCTGAAAGACGTATCCTTATCCCGACCTTTGTGGCAGCCGATGCGCGCACCCAGAGAGTTGCATACGTCCTGAGGGCAGCGGTAGTGCACCTCGGTGCGGTGCCCACTTCGGGCCACTACCGGGCCGCGCTGTTTCAAGATGCCAGGGTTATGTACACGGATGACAATAAGGTTTCGGTTTTGGCTAATGCGAGTCATTTAGCTGAGATTTCGGCCAACTGTTACGTCCTGTACCTGACTAGAGAGTGATTGGCAGCACTGCGCATCTTGAAGGGCTTGTGGTCCCTTCGTGGTGCCCTTCCCTTACCAAGCTGTGTGAAGAGCCCTTTCTTTCTGCGAACTTCGACTCCGCACGTTTTAGGCACTACAGTTGGCCTGTTTTGCAGCCGGTTTGACAGTAATGGCCGTCTTGAACATAGTAGTTGCAGTTTTTCGTCACTCTTCACAGAGTCTGGCACTACACTGCAAGTGGTTGTGGGCACCGCTGTGCTCTGTTGCGCACGCACGGCCTGCTGACCGAAACTACTGCCAACAAGACGCCGCTGCTCCCAGCTTAGTTTACTGAAGTGAGTCAGCAGGCAGCGAGCCTCTGGGTCACCAGTCACGGTTACTTGCGGTACACTGTGCTTTTCTGCTGTCCTTCTTTTCTTGCACCTCTGCCACAGCTACTGCCGCGAGTAGAAGCCGTAGACTGCAGTTTTGTGAGCCCACCGTAGTGCCGGGGCAAAGCTTAGCGTTGTACCGAAGCTTCGTAGTTGCTCCTCGTAGTTCCGTAGTCTGTAGCTTCTTGTGTGTTCGCCACAGTGCAAACACACACTCCGAGGAGACTCCTGTGACAACACGTGGAGTTTCCCTAGTCTCTCCTGCGGTGGCACAACTGTTGTCATCGAGGGGTTCGCCAAGGACTCTCTGGAGCCCAGCGTGTCAAAGCAAAAAGCTACTTGCAGGATAAGGTCGAGAACGGCGAGATCCTTGTTACACACGTCCCAGGGACGGACAACGTCGCCGACTTGCAAACAAAGAACTTGAGTGTCGCGCAAACTTGGTACCACATAGGACAGTTATGTCTTGAGGAACGTCTCACCCGTAGTGACTATCTTCGAGGTGATGCGCCCCCAGTCCGTTGCCTTGTGTTTGCCGCGTTCAAAGGTTTGTTTTCTGCAAGCGTCGATGATCCTTGGAGTGTGTTGGTTGGTCGTTGTAGGTTGCAGACACCGCATTACATTGTGATGGTCGAGTTCTGCACTTCTGGAGAAGCCTGGTTGACTAAGCTTGCTAGCCATTATGGCATCCATGCTATTCCCGTGACGGAAGAAACGGATGGTACTCTCCCAGAGACCATCGAGCTCATTGAGCACGCCCTTCGTGCGGCACACCGTCGGAACATGCATGTTGTTGTGTGGGCCTCGACGCCCTGTGCCGGTGGTTCGCCCTGGCAGCGCTACCACCAAGCTCGATCTGCAGATCACTATGATGAAAGGATGAAAGGACTTTTCACAGTCCACCGAAAGCTCTGGAAGAGCTTCTTGAAGCTAGTCAACACATCTGATTCGGCAACTTGGGTCATTGAATGGCCGCAACGTTGTGCTTACTGGGGATGGTCCGCTACGAAGTCATTCCTTAAGATCAATCCGCATGAGACCGCTCTTGTGCATGGTTGTGCTTGCGGCATGGTTGGAATGGACGCACTTCCAGTGAAGAAGGTTTGGAGGTTGTGCTCGAACAGTCATGTTCTCATTCACTGCATGGATAAATTAAAGTGTCCTGGAAACCACGAACACAGTAAGATGTTCGTTCTGAAGAACACCCAGCACTACCCCGAAGCTTTTGCTCACACAGCTCTTAGGGCTTTGAGTGCTTGGTAGGTGCTGACGCCTCTTTGTACAGCCGCAGCCGTTTTTTGGAAGAGCCATAAAGCTACCGTGGACCGTGAGAAGATCGATGAGCCCAATACGCAACAGCAGCCACTGGACCGGTACCTTTTCTCGACGACAGGTTCATGAGGGGGAGTTGATTTTCAATCCTATAATGGTGCCCCTGTGTCTCGCCAAGGTCAGGAACACTTTCTGTTTTCTCCTTTGTGAGTTTTAGAGAACCTTAGGTGTAGTTGTGAACGGTAGGAGTAGGGAAAAGTTGTCTGTCTGTCGGTCGCTGCGCTCACGCTTCCTGTCTCACCTTGCGGTGAAAGTGATCATTACCAGAAGCGTGTCCAACCGGAGTTTTCCTCACGAGTTTTCACGAAGAACGGTGTTTCCCTGAAGCATGATGAACATCAGAGTGTTTTCAGTTTGTTTGCTGTGAGAACGGACTTCTAAACGAAGTCCGGGGAGCACCTGGGCCATAGAACAGAGTTACCAGTGCAGAGAAACCGTTAGGAGTCCTTAGGACTTACCGCGGAAGTGAGTGTGCTGAAGTCTCTGTCTGCGCCCCGTTTCACTTTGGCTCAAGACTTGCACTGCGTGACAAGCGCGTGGTGAACAGTTGGTTGCGAGGAAAGGTGTAAAAGTGCTGTTAGCTTTACTGCTGTGGCCTTGTGTGGCGTAGTCAGTCAGTCGGCTTGCACCTCCTTTTACTAAACCTAGAAGTGTGCCTCAAGGCGCGTTTGGGTTTTAACGAATGCTGCAATGCTGCCTTTGTGAGAAGAATCTGCAAAACATTCTTAGCCGTTCCAAACGCTACGACTAGTAGAGTCTGCCGTCTTAAACGCCGCGTCTGCCTTTTTTTGCGAAGAAAAAAACGAGAAAGCAGTCTTAATAAAACAAAACAAATAACACAAACACAAAAGAAGAAGAAGCCACACGAAATCGCTTTTGGGGTGTTTGCAAAGAAAATACAACGTAGCACCCATACTTTTAAGGCTTCGAAATCTCCCTTCATGCCCTCTTGAAGCCCTCTTCTAGTCTCCTTCAAAGCCCCTCCTTCAGGTCCCCTTTGAAGCCCTCCCCTAAAAATCCCTTTCAAAGTCTCTTAAAGCCGAAGTCCTTCAAAGCCCCTTGAAGCCCCTCCTTCAAAGCCGCTCTTAAGCTCTCTGAAGCTCCCTTCAAAGCCTCTTTGTCAAAACCATTGCTAACATTCAAAAAGGATGGAAAAAAAGTCCTTCCGCTTTGAAGAAGGGACTTTAAGCGTGGCTTTCAAGAGCTTGCTTTTGAACTCTGTTCTTTTTTGTAATTTTTTTGCTTTGCATGGATTCGAAGCAAAGGTTTTACGGTTCAGGTTTTGACACTTGGCTTAGTGGATTGCTAGGCGGTGCTAGATCCACTGCTGGACTTCCGTCCGATCACCTTGCACTGGGAAGTTATGGAGAGCTGAACCTTGATTTTACGCACTCAATGCGATGCGCTCTTGTGCGGTGCTCTTACGATACCTCTCGATTGGTTCTTGCGATATCCATCCATGGGAAGCTGGATCTAGTTGGCCTGTCGCGTTCTACTGATGATGGTCTGCCTGTGTGCGGCCTCTCTGTCACATTCCAGCCACTGGTTTCTTCTCAAAACCCACATGTCGGAAAACTGGAATTCTTGGTTGCTCATGCTTCTGTGCAGCTGGTTGCCGCTCTGGAGAAGACCAACTGAGAGATTGTCTTGTTTACATTCACTTCTTGCTAGGACCGAGTGCTACGCTACAGTCGACAAGGTCCGTCCACGCCAAAAAAGAGTCAGAACAACTCTGTAAATCGTGCAACCGTAAAGGCGGCTGGTGTGCAGTAGTTGTGGATGCAGGCATACAGGTGGACAGTGTTGTGCGGAGCGGGTTGGCAGAACTTGCGTGTCGGGTTCGTAGGTGGATCCTGCGCCATCTTCGTGCAAGGCTCCATGGGTCCCCTTTGACAAAGAGAGAGCTTAAAAGGGGCTTTAAGGGGGGCTTTGAAGGGGTTTTAAGGGGGTGAGCAAAGAGGAGCTTTGACAAAGAGGCTTTGAAGGGGAGGCTTCAAGGGGCTTTGAAAGGGCTTCGAAGGGGGGCTTTAAGGGGCTTTGAAGGGGCTTTAGGGGAGGGCTTTAAAGGGAGGCTTGAAGGGGGGGGATGAAGGGGGGTTTCGAAGCCTTCAAAGTATGGGTGCTGCATATTTTCTTCGCAAACGCACCAAAAAACGATTTCGTGTGGCTTCTTCTTCTTTTGTGTTTGTGTTCATTTGTTTTGTTTCATTAAGTCTGCTTTTCTCATTTTATTTTCTTCGCAGAAACCTCCCCATCAAACGATTTCGTGTGGCTTCTTCTTCTTCTTGTTTTGTGTGTGTGTGTGTGATTGCGTGGGGGCTTGTAATTGTGTTTTGTTTTATTAAGTTGGCTTTTCTCATTTTATTTTCTTCGCAAAAACCACCCCATAAAACGATTTCGTGTGGCTTCTTCTTCTTCTTGTTTTGTGTGTGTGTGTGTGTGTGTGATTGCGTGGGGGGCTTAAAGGGGAGCTTAAGGGGGGCTTCCGGGAGGCTTAAAGGGGGGCTTAAAGGGGGGCTTAAAGGGGGGCTTAAGGGTGGCTTAAAGGGGGGCTTAAAGGGGGGCTTAAGGGGGGCTTAAAGGGGGGCTTAAAGGGGGGCTTAAGGGGGGTTTAAAGGGGGGCTTAAAGGGGGGGGTTTAAAGGGGATTTAAGGGGGGCTTAAAGGCTTCGACCCTTTGCCCCGCCCCCCCTGTTTGCGTAAACCTCTAAAGGGGTAGCTCTAACAGGTACCTACAGCAATGGCTGCATGCTCATACATATACATTCCGCTGCCCATTGGCTCACAGTGGTTTTACCATATTGAGACAAGACAAGCTCTCCTTGCGTAGCAAGACAAAACAACTACTGTCCGTGTGCAGGGCGCTGCCCTTTGATCCTTAGGGAATAAACTGGTCATACACCTCCTAACAAGGAGCATTTCCTTGTGGGTGTATCGGCTCAGTTTTCTGGTAGCGGAGCCCGGAAAGGGCCGCCCGCCTCCCAAAGTCCGCTACAGCGGTCGGCCTCGCCGAACGCTTAACCAAGCGGATAAGAGGCAGCACAATGTCGAGCTCGCATAGCGAAGCCGACGACAGTTCCCAATCCTCCGGGGGATATGAGAACGAAGAGACCTCCCAAGGTCCAGCCACTTATGTCGCACAGTCATATGCAACATCTGACCGCATGCTTGCATCATTAGGCATAACGCCCAAGATCGCGCCTGCCTATGATGGCACCACCTCGTGGTTTGAGTATGAACAGTTGATTGACGACTGGTGCGACATAACAACGCTGGATGACACCAAAAGAGGTCCGTCTCTCAAGACGAGGCTCTCCGGATTGGCCGCAGTACAAAAGGAATCACTGAACCGAGAAAGGCTTGCAGCCCCAGATGGAGTAGATTACTTCAAGAAGAAGATGCGTCCATTTTTCGTGAAAGGAGAACAGTACGTTTTCCTGTGGCGTTTCCTCGGCCTATTCAAGGCATGGAAGGGCAACCAAGACTTTGTGACTTGGATTGCCAAGTTTGAGATCGTGCTACAGCGCGTGAAAAACTCATGGATGGATCTCTTACCAGAGATAGCTCTGGAGGATGCCCATCCAGATTTCATGCAAGCTGTGCAGGCAGATCAAACCTTCTTGCGCCTACAGGATGCAACCGAGAGAGACACATACGCCGCACGTTTCTTCGAAACATGGAACAAGGAACGCCTTGACAATCATCGAAGAGCGTTTCCTCTGAACGATAATCTCCTAGCTCTCCTCTTCCTAGTGCAGTCCGACCTAAATGAGATGCAACGTGAGAGGTTGGTAACAGCATTGACCAACCAAGGTCACCGAATTGAGACCTACACGTACCCTGTGGTACGGCAGACCATGTTCGATCAGTTCTCAACGACCAGAACTGGTCTGCAGGATCCCAACATTCGGCACTCTTCTCACAAGAAGGACCGCCATGGAAGGAGAGACCAACGCCGCAAACGCGGAGGTCGAAACTTCCTCATCCTCGATCAGGGTGAATACGATGGAGTCGATGGATTCTGGCTCCAAGACGAAGACACCCTTGAGGAAGGCTTTCTTGCCGCCGAGGATGAAGAAGCTGTCTTCTGGACAGTTGATGACCATGAGGCCTTCGTTGCAAGGAGATTCAAAAAGGGAAGAAGACCAAGAATGCGTCCCGGATCACCGGGAAGAGCAAAGGGTGGCAAGCGAAAAGGACGTGGCCGTTTTAGGTCATACCGCGGAAAAGGGGAGCCAACCAGGCAGAACATGATCCAACTGATTCCAGCTATTTCGGTAAAGGTAAAGGAAAGGAAAAAGGAAAAGGTGGAAAAGGCAAAGGAAAAGGAAAGGACAAAGGAGATAAAGGAAGCTCCTTCAAAGGCGCAAAGGCAAAAGGCAAAGGTAAGGATACAGCTAAGTCTGCCTCCTTACAAGGAGACCAAACTGGATCTCCACAGGCCTATGAGAGTTCCACCGCACCGAGCTGGGATTCATGGTATGAGGACAGTTATTATACTGACTCCAGTTGGAATTATGCCGCTTATGACGATCAAACGTCTTATACATACTATGCATCACAAGCCTCACGAAGAAAAACACGGAGAAAGAAGAGAAGAAATCAAGCAGGATCATCAGGTAGAGGCACAGATCCGAGCGCGCACCAAGAACCCGTGTTCAACTCATCAGTGAGTTACGTGCCCCAGGTCTTTGAACCATCCGAGGGGCAAGGTGTTGAAACTGCAACAGCGGTGTTTCCGTTGCAGCACACCGTCCTATCTGCTCTCACAGAGCGGATCAATCTTGATAAGAACCCTACCTTTGTCATACTTGACTCAGGTTGTACTAGGGCTATGGGTTCCCGCTATGCGGTGAACAGGCTTATCAAGGCCGTGAAGCAACGTGCCCCAGGCATGATTGATTTCAATTTCTCACCTTCGAACACGAAGTTCTCTTTCGCAGATAGTGAAACAGCTCTTATCAAGGAGCGTGTAACTCTATGGTTCAACACAACTCCAAGAAGAGATACAACCATAGAAGTTCTGGATCAGGGGAGAGTTCCCATTTTGTTCTCCATCGAACAGATGAGGAATCTAAGAATGACCCTCGAGTGTAGTCCCACAGCTGACCTAGCAACGTGTGAAGCTTTCGGTTTGTACAAAACCCCCCTTCCGATTAGTACCAATAACCATTTGGTATTGGACCTTCTAGGCTTCACTTCCACCAGGAAGTATCTCCCTAAGTCAGGTACGTCGTTCAGTGCGACGGAGACTGCTCTAGGAGCTAAGAAGCCAAAGGAAGAAAGAAGATCTTATACTAAGATCCCGGAAGGTCGCTGTCCAGCCTGCGCAGGACAGAAAAAGCCTCATACGTTCCTCAAAGGTTGCGACAAAGCACCTGAAGGAGCAGCTGATCCACCACCGAAGGGCATTCCAGGTAAGAAGAAGCCTCTTCCATCTGATCCGGCAGAATCATCTGCCAAGAAACCTGATCCACCAGAACCATCTGGTGATGCTC
Source organism: Symbiodinium sp. CCMP2592 (assembly GCA_905221615.1). Lineage (NCBI taxonomy): Eukaryota > Dinophyceae > Suessiales > Symbiodiniaceae > Symbiodinium > Symbiodinium sp. CCMP2592. Next base: position 181,691 of record CAJNDT010000525.1, read on the forward strand.
CTGAGCCTTCCGAACCATCGGAACCATCATCAGGCTCTAGAGACAAACCTGCAGAATCATCTGCACCGCACGAACCTCCAGAAGAAGAAAGACTTGAGGTTCCACCTGCGAAGACAAAGACTCCAAAGGGTCTTAAAAACCTTCTGAAGAAAACCCGCAAATATGCGGTCAAACCTCCTGTTGAGGAGAAGTCTATGGTCCCAGGAGCTGATGACGGGACGGAGGTAAGACCACTTGAGTCAAGAGAATACCCGGCTCCTGGTACAGACTCACCTACAGGTGAAGAGATTGTCGCAGAACCATCGCCATCTCTTCCCATTGCTCTTCGCAGGATTCATGAGAAGCTTAAGGACCCTGTAGAACTCTATAAGCTTCACCTTAAGCACCGTCATATGAGTACGGATCAGTTCAAGCGACGCACGAAAGCCTTACAGATCCCAAAGGAGATATATGAGCTATATGACCAACTGGTCAAAAAGTGTTCAGCCTGTCAGGAACACGTGAGAGCTCCTTCAAGAGCGAAGATTTCCGGTTTAAGATCAGAGACTTTCGGTGATCTCACCTTCGTAGATCACGGTGAGCTTCCAATTCCCGGCAAGAATAGTCGCTTAATATTTCTTATTCTCTATGACGGAGCAACAAACCTGTTGACTTCCGAAGTAGTCCAGGATAAAGAAGAGCATACTACAATGTCGATTATGAATGACTACTTTGAGAAATTTCAGATCAACCCAAAGGTTGTAGTTGGAGATCAAGCATTCATGACTCCAAAAATGGAGGCTTATTACAATCGGCAGAATATCAAGCCTGTAGCAACAGGACCTGGAACACCATGGCCCAACAGGGCCGAAGCTGCTGTAAGATTGCTGAAGCATCAGATTAAGATCATACTTCAGATCTTGAAGGATGGTGACCCGCAGTATAACGGAATCACCATGAAGTATGGCAACCTCGTTCGACAAGCATGTTTGGCAAGAAACTCTTCGATTACCTATGGAGGAGTTACTCCTTTAGAAATGGCCTTTGGTAGGCGTCCTCGAGATGTTATAACACCAGAGAACGCTGATCCCAATCAGTTGACAGGTAATCCAACTGATACGGAAGTCACTGCGAGAGCCATTAAGGAGCTTGCCAACAGGGCTTACCAAGAGGCACGCCAATCTGATGATCTGCGCAGAGATCTTGCGGCCAGACTGTCAATGACCGAAGGACCTTTCTCTTTGGGAGATAAGGTTTTCTACTGGTCAGAGGATAAGTCTAAGATTGGATCAACTGGGTCCAAACATGGATCTTGGCTAAAAGGAAAGGTGATCTCCGAACTCGGAGGATCCATGGTAGGTGTGGATCTTGGAACACGCATCGTCCGCGTTAATATCTCAAAACTGAGGAAAAATTATGACATAACATCTGATGTGGAGATTCCTCTCGCGCCTGATGAGGAAACTCTGACGTCAGAAGGTTCTGACCACGCAAGTTGCATGGTCACCTTTGATGCTTCCCTGCAGTCGACAGACCTAACGGTTCCGCATCAAGAGTGTCACTGGCAGGTCACCAGCACTGGGAAGATTGACTTCCTAGAACTCTACGGTGGATCTCCCCGTATGAGTCACAAGGCTGCCCTGTCAGGTCTGCGAGTAGGTCAGCCAGTCGACTTGCGTAGTGGTCTAGATCTCGAGCAACCGCAAGGTCGCTCCAATCTTCTTAGGATCATCAAGGAACAAGAACCTACTATTATTGTTATGTCACCCGATCACTCTCAGTGGTCTAGCTGGTACTCACAGTGGAAGAAAGGCTCTGCCAAGAGACTTTCTGTTTTAAAATTCTGTGAATCGGTCGCAGACCACCAAATGAAGCTCGGACGTTACTTTGTTCTTGAGAACCCATACTACAGCAGGCTCTGGTCTTCACCAGAAGCAAAACGCCTGTTTTCCAACCGCAAGATCAGCTATGAGGTCTGTAACCTACAAGCCTATGGCATGAAAGATCCAAAAGGATACTATGAATCGAAATCCTCGATTTTCATGCACAACCTGCCACCGCAGGTTCTAACTCCTCTCCAGAGGCATTCTGCCAAAACGAAATCTCCAACATCTCCACCAGGAGACGAAAAGGGTATTCAAGGCTACGGTCTTAAAACGAAACTCGCACAAGTGTATCCTTATGAATTCTGTGAGACCTTTGCCTCGTGTTTGGCAAGATTCCTGAAGAGAGATACATATGCATCTCATCTTTCTTTAGTCACAGACATACTAGGATACTCTGGAGATGAATGCCTCCAGGGACTTTCGGAACTTCTTGACCAAGAGTATTCACTTTTGACAGCAAATCCTCTCAAGGATTCCAAACTCCTGCAAGATCCGAAAATCAGATCACTTGTTGCTAGAGTAAATTCCTTATCGAGTAAAACTGAATTACCATTGCATCATTCCAAACCATCACCGTCCCTTGATGCCTTGGTGTCAGACATTACTCGCCTTAGATCAAGACTCTTACCAGGGTCTGGTTTCGAACAGTGTACTCTATACAGAGGTACATTTGGAACAGTCAAAGCACTCACCAGTGTAACTGATGGCGTTCTTGTCTTCTGGAACAAGAAGAAGCCCAATTCGACTATGACGTGTTGCTTGCCGCACCAGGTTTCCTGGAATAAAGTACACCCATCAACCTTCTCGGGGGTGCTCTTCCAGATGACAGGCGGCAAGACTTCACCGTCCGTGCGAACACCGCCGGATGTTATCATGTCGGACGAAGAGGTTTCGCCGTCAGACCCGTCAGAACCCATGAGCACTAATCGCTCACGGATCACATCTGACGATGTCTCTATGCCGGAACCAGATCAGCCGATGCCTCCCGGCACGCCGCCGTCGCGTCCTCCTCCTCCCATACCTCCACCGCGACTACCGGCCGTTTCCTCCGATGAGCCCGTGGCTCCTGCTCGGGCTAAGCCTCGCGTGCATCCGCCTCCTCGCGTTCCGTCTCCTCGGCGTCTGGGGGGTGATGTGTCGCCAAGGTCTTCATCGGAAAGGAAAGTTTCGCCGCACAAACAGAAATCACCTTCACAGGTGCCGACACCAAAACCTAAACCGAAGGCACATCCACAGGGACCCATTCTTCCGTTACAACAAGATGAAGAAGATTCTGAAGAAGAACTGGTCCCGGACGACCCCGGACAACCGTCCGCTCCTCCTCACACCTCTGGTTCACCAGAACCGGCGAGCGATGCCGAGTCAGAAGACACAAGGTATTACTCTGATGAGGAAGGTGACCTGGTCGTAGATGAGAAGGACTGGATCCTTCTCACAGAAGAACAGAAACTGTGCAGTAACACAGGTTCTTTCTCCATGCCTCGGTACATGCATGGCGGACCCGTAGACATCAGAGAGGTAACATCAAGAGTGAGGTCAGACCGAACACGGTATAAACCCACCAAAAGGTTCCGATCTGACATCCGTGAAGAGTATGATCTTCTCACGGAAGAGGACAAGGCCTTATCCCTAAGTTCCCCCAGGAACTCAGCAAATCTGACCCAGAAGGCACAACGGAAGGAGGCAACCGCCAAAGAAAAGCGTGAGATGAAGAAACAGTTTGATGAAGCGAAAGCAGCAGAATATCAGAGCTGGCTAGACAATGATGTCTTTGAGCTCGTCGATACACGGAAACTCGGAAACATCCGAAATTATGTCACTGGTCGATGGGTCCTGACTCTAAAAAGAGATAAGGACGGAAACTTCCTTAAGTGCAAGGCCCGATGGGTCCTAAGAGGTTTCCAGGATCGACAAAAGGACATACAGCAAACTGATAGTCCTGCTGCGAGTCGCCCAGGGTTCCGCTTGGCGATTCAACTAGCAGCTAACAAGCTGTGGAGACTGACACACATCGACCTAAAGACTGCTTTTCTGCAGGGTGAAGCCTATGATGAGTCGAGAGACATAATCTGTCAGATTCCTCCTGAAGCAGGTTATCCTCCCTACATTTCAGCGAGGATGAAGAAACCCGCTTATGGACTTAACGATGCACCTCGAAGATGGTGGAACATCGTTGATAAGGCACTCCTGTCTTATGGCCTGGTGCCAACCCGTGCGGATCGCTGTACATATGTTCTGTATGGTAAGAAGTCTGCAACAGCAGATGCTGAGCCCAAGAAGTCTCAGCCAAAGACCATGGAATCAGCGATTGACTATCTCCTAGATCCCATAGCAGGCAACAATGCCAAGGGTAGACAGGTACATGGAGTAGTCTGTTTACATGTAGATGACCTGTGCATGGCCGGTGCTGACACCTTTCGTAAGGCCGTGATTGAATCGATCAAAAAGGAGTTTGCAGTCGGTTCTGAAGACACGAACGATATTATGTTTGTAGGACAGAGATTAGTATGGAAGGATGCTACAGCATCAGTGCCAGCACATATCTCAGTAAATCAGAACCTAGCTGTTGAAGCTCTAGAGGAAATTGTTTTTGATAAGAAGCTCAACAATGAGCAACAATGCACACCACAGCAGCAAACTGCTTACAGAAGTGTTTTAGGACAGATCAACTGGCTACAAAGCCGGACTCAAGCTCACATCTGTTATCGCTTCAGTCGGTGTGCGAGAAAGGCTGCCAAGCCTACTATCGGTGATATTCGAGAATTGAACAAGCTTGTTAGGATTTTGAAGTCTACTGAAGTAGAACTGCGTTTTGGCCGCTGAAAGGAAATTTCAGAATCCTCGGTTACCCTGATGCTTCCTACAGGAACAATGATGACAAATCATCTCAGAGAGCACATGTTATTTTCCTTGCTGAAGATCGAAATCCAAAGCTAAAGGGAATGAAACAATCAGCAGCAGCTGCTTCTTCCAAGAAGAACGATTTCTGTGAATCCTCTATTAAGGAAACATCCTCGAGAGGTAGAATGCCGCCACAGCGGTAGCCTTCCTTGGAATTGATATCTCAACAGAGATTTACCGATTATTTTACTGCCAAGGAATATGGTGGTAGTCTCGTTTGCTGGTAGCACAACCATGTGCTGGATTTTCTATTTAGACTGTTTTCCGTCTAAAAGAAAATTTGTGTCTGCGAGCTGCGTTTTCATTAAGATCGGACATGTTCATGAGACTTATATGTTCTGTATCATCCGCAGCCGCTTTCAGCCTCGAGCCTCACAGCAATCAGCCTTTCGGGCTAACCAAGCGTTCCTGATCCTGTTTGGTCATTGTGCCGTAATGAGCACACGATCAAACTTCCGTAGCCGTGCTGGACACGCCCTACCCAGGGCAGTGCAGGCGTACCATGAGCGACATCCACACATGGATAGCTCGTACCCCGAGTCTCGTCGGGAAGCATCACGTCGAAACAACGAACACGGTGGACACCGAATTCACAAACGTGAGAAAAATCACGAGCCTCAATTCATCATCATGGGTCACCAACAGGTGTTCAATCCGCATCCAAGAGATCTTGCTCAATTGATCTCACGATATGGCCATGCGAGTAGAGCAAGGCTCACTCTAAACTCCAGACATGGAGTCAGGCTCTACGAAGGAGTCCTTCAAGGACCATGGGACAACAGTCCCCTTGTATACTGGGATAACAACGTCGGTAATCACGCTCGTGATCCACGCCAGTTCTGTACGATGCTTGCACATCACCTTCAGAAAGGCCTCCCACCGGAGGTAGAACAATGTGTGAGCCTTGATGGATCCGGAGAATATGACTATTCCTCCTCAGTGCCAAAACTGGCAGATGTAACAGGTCTCTCACCAGCGATGTGCTTCCACATTCTTTCCAAGACCAACAGAGTCGGAAGGTGGTTGGCACACTCAACAAGACACCTTCAGAACCAGCGCCCAGATCTCTTTGCTGGCCAACACAATTATCTTCTGGACATGTTCAAGTTGGCCGATGCAGAGCTCGCACAGTATACACCGCAAGAGATCGCGCTTGGTGTCCTCCTCAACACTAAGTCTAGGTTTGTGGTCACCATGGTTTATAACAAAGATGGCAAGGCCGAAACCACAGATGCCGCCGTTAACATCCCACCGGATGCAAATGTGTTGACCATGAGCAAAATTTTCCTCTCGGCAGTGGGAGGACACGGTTCACGACGAACTCTACCAAGAGCTGAAGAACCAGATCCTGAAGAAGAGAGACCAAGGTCACACATGACCATCTCAGACTTCATGGCAACGGGGAGCAATCCAGTGCAGTCCCGTGCACAGCGTCTCTCCGCTAACGCGCCGAGGCCCGTCGGCATGGAGGATTTTGTTCGACAGAACAACCCTTGTTACATCATGCATGCCACGGACCTACAGGCATTATCCTCAATCCTGAGGCACGGTCTGGTACCATCAAACCTCCTAGCAAAGGTGGTTACAGCACCAGATTTCCAAGCTATTGTGAATGAAAACAGTCGTTCCAACAGGGACACTGTTCAGTTCTCAACGCTAAACCTGGCGAATCCCAATCCGACCATGTTGCGTGCCAACAAGGCACTGCTTCTGGTATTCGATGCAAATAACGTAGTGAACGAAGTCACAAACCTGTGGCAGTCGCAAGTAGGGATGTTTGCTACACCAGATGTAGGGCATGCCCGTACTCTTAGCGCCGTATTCGCACCCTCTGAAACACTCTGGGTATCATCGCAATACGATGAGCTCAAGAGCATCGGACCATGGTGGGCAGACCATTGCTCCGAACAGATGCCGTCAGCGACTTACGAGTCGAAGAAATGGTGCGCAAATTACGGCCGAGAAATCGACTCGGCACTTCGAAAAGTGGCAAGGCGAAATCTGCCACCAGAGCCTCCCAAGGCTAGATCTTCTCACAAGAAGTCTTTTTCTCTGCCAAAGACAGAGGCTGACACAGCTCCAAACCTGGAGCAAACCGCTTCTGCAGGTGAGGTACCTCCGAAAACGGGGACTACTGCAAAGGAGATCCATCCGAGATCCAAGCTCGCCCGGCAGGCCGAGGCTGACAAGGATCCGGACAGTCTTATGGGACAGCTCTGGAACTCCGACGGCACCAGAAGCGCCACCGAAGTTCTTAAGATAACGACAGGTCACAAACCTACAGAACCTGTTCAGGATACTTCCGCCAACGTAGTTCCTCCCAAGGAAGAATCTTCTGGAACAGAGACGGAACCTGAGGAACCGGATCCTAACCAGGATCATGACGAAGAATCAGACGATGAGTCGGCATCAAGCGAAAAGAGCTCAAAATCTTCGTCATCCTCAGAACTCCGAGTTGATGTTAATCCGTCTCACAAGACGAACTCTGCACCTGCAGCGTCGGAGGAGAAGAAGGAATCTCCCACGGAAGAGATCACAGAGAAACTTAAGGAGGTCAAACTTGACCAACCAAAGCCTGAAGCAGAATATGTTCAGAGTTCAGACGAAGAGCCACAGAAACCAAAATCTCCTAAAAAGGAGAAGGAGAAATTCCTAGTTCTCTTCGCTCCTGAAACAGAAAGTTATTATCGAGTCAACAGAAGCAAGCTCAACCTCGAATACGAGGAACCT